>JANHFO010001961.1:122384-134873 GCA_032468095.1 Pareas carinatus | reverse complement strand
TGGCTGGGGTTTTCTGGGAGTTGAAGTCCACAAGCCTTAAAGGGATCAAGGTTGGAGACCTCTGCTCTATGGAACTAACATCTCTGGTTGATGAAGGAAGGCAATTATGCAGCTTTACTACTTTCATTTATCTATCCTTAACAGGCAATAAAATTAACCCTCATCTGTAGGCACACACAAAATCTACTTCTCAAACTCAGTTTGAATTAAAGATGCGTAAACTAATTGCCTGGAAATTTCTCTTCTCTTCTCTCTTTTCGTTTTTGAATCCGTAGGAACGTGGGACTGAGTTACTGGCATGGACTCTTGACACCTTCCAAAAGCATTCTCCTTGTTTCCAGCAGTTCTAAGCATCCACAGTAGCCGTGCATACGTAGGAATCCAGAAATTGGGACATGAAACGCTATGTGTGTTGTGACACCATTGTACAAACAACAGGAATGAATCCTGTGTATTGCATTTGCATCATGAAATGGCAGGCACAAATTCCATCGTTCACAGGAGTTGTGAGATGATTTATCTGATGTCACTTGGACGGGGATCAGATGACTATCCACACAACTAAATACGTACTTAGGTATGTACAGTCCAACTCCTATAGGTAAAACTGTCTAGTTAGATCGGGTCCATGGACAATAGAATTTACACAAGGAAGCTAATAATCATGCCAAATTTGAAAAAAGATGGAAACAATGGTACACAGCTGGCTTACTAAAAAGAGGTATGCTCTCAGTGGCAACTAAAGCATGGGCTATACCGAGCAGCTGGAGAACACAATAACCAGAGGCCCATTTAGCCTAGCTATGTCCTCCACAGTGAACAACTATGGAGGTCAATAGAGGACTACCAGCAAACTCCCAAAGGAAGTTCTAATCCAGTGGTGAAGAGCTTATGGCACGGGTGCCACAGGCAGCACTCAGAGCCGCTCCACTGCCCCAGCACAGATTTCTTTACTAGAAAGCCAGAGGGATGCAGGACTCCCCTCCCCCTCTCCACGCATGCCTGAGGACATTTCTGACATCACCCGCCCCTCTGCCCAGCAGCCCATTGGGAGCACTTCCTTCCTCTCTTATCTGGGATAAGGCAGGCAGCTCAAATATAACACCAAATCTGTGGAGAAGGTTAGAGAGGATAGGAGCTAGGTTGGGGGTAAGCATAGCTCATAGCGGGCCACAAAAGCTAGGATAGGTCTGCCAGGAGGTCCATGATGGAGTGTGGGAGGTGTGGGGCTGTTGTTGATGGTCATGGGGTGGCAGGGGGCTGCAGACGGCCGCTGGGGGCACCGACGGCCACAGGGGATAATGGGCGGATCACTGATGGCTGCAGGGGGTCGCTGATGGCCATGGGAGGGCGTGTGTTGCTAGGTTGGCACTTTGTGATAAGCAAGTGGCTTTTGGCTTGCAGTTTGGGCATGCGGTCTCTAAAAGATTCAC
The DNA here is from genome assembly GCA_032468095.1 of Pareas carinatus. Lineage (NCBI taxonomy): Eukaryota > Metazoa > Chordata > Lepidosauria > Squamata > Pareidae > Pareas > Pareas carinatus. The sequence goes on along the minus strand of JANHFO010001961.1, from coordinate 133,440 downwards.
CATCACTGTTCTAAACTGTCCTGGTCCAAATTATCTTAGCAAATGTTAACTGTCATAACTTTTTTAGATAGATCTTTATCAGACCCTAGATGATTGGGTAGGCAGGTTCAATCCTGGAGATCAGGACCAATCAAAATCCCTTTCAGACTGATTACCCTATCAATAAAGGGGAGATGACCACTCCAAGTTTAGAGCTAAAGGGCAAAGAGACAGATGAACGCTACAAACAATATCCTGGGAATAGTGGCATACTCAGAAATATATCCAAATAATAATCAGTTTCTGCAATTAATAAGCTAGCTGAGCACTGGGGAATCCAAAGGAAATTGAAGCTTTAACCTGAGAACAGAAAGTTTTGAAACAACGTCCAGTAAAATATATTATTTAGAATATAGAATAAATTATAAAATATTCTTTATTGGCCAAGTGTGATTGGACACACAAGGAATTTGTCTCCGGTTTGTTTATTTGTTTGTTTGTTTGTTTATTCTTATACTCTAAGCCTCTCCTGATTATCTGCAACCCTGACTTTTGTTTGAATGTGATGACACCTTCCTGCTATATGCAAAAGGCTGCGAGAATGACCTTGGGAGACAGGAGGAAGCGTCGCAACCTAGACAACAGTCTGATAACAGATATATCAGAGAGGAAACACCACAAAATAGTCCTTTCTAGTTCTCTGGAAAGTAAAGAGGGAACCAGTTTGGTCTAGTGCTTAACCAGGCTGGAAAGCCAAGAATCCATGAATTAAAGACCCACCTTAACTACAAAATCTAGATGGTTGACTGGGGGACTCTCTCCCTTCCTCTCTCTCTCTTTAACTCAACTCAACTCACTTCCCAGAGTTGTTGTTGTGGAGAAAATAGGAGAAGGAAGGTGTACAGGCTGTGTTTGCCACCTTGAGTCATTTGTAAAAATAATAAAGGCAGTATATAAACAAACTAATGCAGGGGAGAGGGGAAGGGCTTCCAGACTTGCAATATTCTGTTACTATAACATTATAATAAAGATATAACGGCATTCACTGCACCTCGAAGGGCTGACATATAACCCAGTATTTTTCAACCTTGGCAACTTTAAGGTGTGTGGACTGCGTTCACAACACAGACTGGGGAATTCTGGGAGCCGAAGTCCACCCATCTTAACATTTCTAAGGTTGAAAAACCCTTAACTGACAGTACAAAATTTTAAAAATAATTTTATTTAACAAATTTGTATGTCACACAACAGCTTCCAAGGGCCTATAACCAGCAAAACAAGGAAAGTACTAACCAGTGAAAAGTAAAATCAAGAACAGCAGATCAAGTAAGGACAAAGCAAAGGGTCTTGGTTGCTTGTGTCAAAGGCCTGGCTTCAAAGCCTTCTAACAGCAGCGGGCTGGAGTCATTCAGGTCTCAATTGGAACCTCATTCCAGAGGCTAGGTATTGCAACAGAAAAGGGACATTTCTGAGATCTTTTGAGCCCCAGACCATATATGGCAGTGATGGCTAACCTGTTAGGCACCGAGTGCCCGAACAAATTGCAGCTAACGAGTTGTGGCTTGTGATGTCATCGCCCAGTGCCGCTACTCACTTTCTGAGCATGCGCATGGCCCTGTGATGTCATCGCCCGGTGCCGCTACTCTCTTTCTAAGCATGTGCATGGCCCTGTGATGTCATCACCCAGCATTGCTACTCTTTTTCTAAGCATGTGCATGGCCATGTGATGTCATCACCTGGCGTTGCTACTCTTTCTGAGCATGCTCAGCTCTGGGGCGATGCTGGGACGACTTGGCTCGCGTGTCAACAGAGACGGCTCTGCGTGCCACTGTGGCACGCGTGCCATTGGTTTGCCATCACTGATATCTGGCAATCGTTTCCATTCAAGTGACTCGAATTAAACTTGGACCGTTTGCTCAACTTTAAAATCTTTCTTTGAAGGACATGACTTTATTTCATTCACAACTCGTCCTGTCTGATTCCTTCTCATGGAAAGAGCAACTCCCTAAATGCAAATAATCTTAGATTCAAAGGCCGAGCACTTTCTCTGCTTGGAGAATGGCAATGATTCTCAACGCTGCAAACTTTGCACAGTTTGGAAATTATCCTGATGGAATTCGTGAGAGATTCAATTACCCGTGTAAGAAAAATCCTTTTGCCGCCCCTTGATTAAAACTGAGAAAGGCCATCGTGAGTCAAACATAAATGATTTTGCCCTCTGAATCTTGCCTATTCTTTGTCTAGCACATCTGAAGTCTTTATAAACAAGTTTATTCCTTTCACAGAGATAAAACAAAGCGACAACAGTATTAATAGGACCGAGCTATTATGAAATATATTAATCAGTTCAAAAAGTTCATGATACCTAATTGGGATTCTCCTTTCTTTACCTACCAGTCTCTCAGTCGGCGTCAGCCTTCAAGTGTCTATGGATTTTGCAGCTCCAGTCCCTTGTTGTCTTACTTAGCTTCATTTCCCATAGCTTTCTCCAACAATGAATTGTGTGTGATTTCCGTTTGCCTCAACCAACTTGTGAGCTTGATGAACTGGTAGTGACCTCAGGAACAAACAGCCTCTTTGCCAAATGAGGAACTGCTGAAAGAAGCAAAACTGTGGACTGAATTCTAGCACGGGAAGGGCAGTGAGGAATCCCCTCAGCAGGTTGCATGTGGTACAGACAGGATTCCACAAAAGCAAAGATAGGGTAGCTTGTACAGGAATGCAATTTTCTGCAAAGAGTGATTTATTTATTTATTTACACCGGAGCATGGAACTAGCTAAACTAAGAAGCCAGGATGGTGCAGTGGTTAAAAGCAGTCCTGCAGGTTCTTTCTAATGCCATCTGCCATTGGCCATCAAAAGTTCAGCAGTTCGATTCTCACTGGCTCAAGGTTGACTCGGCCTTCCATCCTTCCAAGGTCTGTAAAATGAGGACCCAGATTGTTGGGGGCAATATGCCGACTGTGTAAAACTGCTTAGAGAGTGCTGTAAAGCACTGTTAAGAGTTATATAAGTCTAATAAAAAATGAATGAATGAATGAATGAATGAATGAATGCCTTGCAGAGGCGGTGTGATTTATTGCTCAAATTGCTCTTCATGAAATTAACATTACAGGTAGCTCTCGACTGAACAATTTTTTGTTTAACGATGGTTTGGAATTCTGACAGCCTCTAAAAAAGTAACTTACAACCTAAATTTTCATTTAAGACTGTTGCGAAATCACCGTCCCCCCACATGATCGCAATTCAGATGCTTGGCAGCTGCCTCGCATTTACAAATGGTGGCCGTATCAGTCACATGACTTGCAATGCTTGGGGGCTAGGGATGCCGGATACCCAATGCCTTTGGAAAAGCTGGATTCACTTAACAACCATACGATACGCTTAACGATCAGTATGGCTCACTTTACAGCCACCATAAAATGGTTGTAAAATCTGATTTATGACAGAAATTCTGGTCCCAAGTGCAGTTGTAAGTTGAGGAATACCTATAATATAACTTGAGGAAATGCTCAGGGATTGCTTTTCCCCGGAGTTCTGGAAAAAATGGGAAGGAAAGTGGCAAGAACATTAATATCCTTCACTATCCTCCTCAATAAAGAACATATTTTCCCTTCTCAGAATTAGAGAGATTCTCTTCCACTCAATACGTCCTCAGACTGAAAGAAGAAAGGGAAATAACCCAAAAAAGGTTGGCCAAATCTACTGGGCACTCTTGATCTTCCTCCAGTATAAATCTGTAGAAGGAGAACTAACCAATGTTTGCTTTATGACTGTAGCACTACAACTGTGTTCACTAAACATGGATATGTGTACCCATATTTAAAAGATCGGCAGAAGTTCCCTTAACTTTCTTACACAGAAGACGGCTCTCTTCTACATTAGACCCTGTCTTCTAGTCAGGGCCTTTCTTTATAGCTCTATGAACCAGAGACTTGGTGGTGGCACCATGGATGGACGCAGATCTTTTTACATTGGCAGGCAAGGGAAACCTCTTTCACTGTATATTCTTGAGCTTAACTCAGCCAGGACATTTAGTCAATATTATCAAAGTCAGAGGCACATGGACTCTGCTTTCTGTCCCTTTTCATCCACCAAACAGCTGGCCTGACTCCTTCAATCTCAACAGTCCTTCAAGCCATCTCCCTGAACTTGAGCTATCTACCTATGGCAAAGCCCTGTCCTTGGACATGTACTAAGACTAAGTCTAAAATATCCAAAATCTGCCAGATTACCTTTAATAGCTCATTGGATAATAAGTGTCAGAAACGTTTATGTATATCCACCCGAACTTCGTCAACCCTATTACAAAATTGTACGTATGTTGCATGTAATAAAGAGGGTTGTGTCCATGTGATGTGTCCTACCAACCTTTTGCCTTGCAACATACCAGCTTTAATATTTTATTTAATTAAAAGAATAAAAGGAAGTATAGACGGAGGAGAGTGCAAGTGTAACAGATTACGTACTTCGGATGTAAATATTTTAGACCAACAGAGCAAAATCAAATCTTGCTTTACCGCATTTATCTGATCAAGTTTTTTTGTCTTCTCAAACAATTTATTCTTCCTTCTTGGATGTCACTTTTTTTCAAGTGGGTTGGCTGGGGAATTCTGGGAAATGAAGTTCACAAGTGCCAAGCTTCAGAAACACTGGATTGCTACAAAGAGAAGTGTAAGAACCTGCCTTTTAAAATAATCTGAGAACGTATCCATGAACATCAACTAGCAGTCACAAGACATGATGAAAATTCTTTAATTTCATAACGTATAAACAGACTTAACCATAGCCTCAGCTGGGAAAATGTGACCAGACCAAGCCCCCAAATGCCAGGGAATTTTTAGAAGCCTGGCGGTCTGACAAATTAGTCATCATTAGACAAATAGATATTAACAACATCTATAAACATCTATCAACCAGCCCAAAAGGGAACAAAGAAACTTAAGCACTTTTCCACCAGCAATCAGCACCCAGATCATCATAGATTAACTCCAAGGTTAACGTCAGATCAACAATCAAGTAAACCAGGGGCTTACTAAAAGTGGATATGTGTACCCATATTTAAAAGATCAGCAGAGGTTCCCTTAAGGATAACTTTCTTACACAGAAGACAGCTCTCTTCTACATTAGATCCTGTCTTCTAGTCAGGGCCTTTCTTTATAGCTCTATGAACCAGAGATCTGGCGGTGGCACCTTGGATGGAGACAGATCTTTTCACATTGGCAGGCAAGGGAAACCTCTTCCACTGTATATTCTTCAGCTTAACTCAGCCAGGGCCTTTAGTCAAGCCAAGTCCCATTCACAGGATGCAGGCAGCCCATGAAATCACATCCCCTCCGGTCCATGAAAAAACCTTTCTCCACAGAACCAGTTTCTGGTGCCCAGAAGGTTGGGGGCCACTGAAGTAAACAATACCCCAATCAAGAAACTACCAAAATAGCCAACAGCAAACAGCCCAACAAAAGAATCTCTAAGACCACCCTCACCAACAATGACAGGAGAAGCCACCAAAATATAAACTCACAGCAAACGGCCCTCCCTACTAGCATTGATGATGTTACCTAGCTTGGATAATGAAATGTCGGCAAGAAAACAAGCAAGCTCAGAGAGCACCAGGGACCCCTCAAACTGAGAAACTCCAACCAATCCAGAACACACCAGCAAGACAATTCGGACTGAACTACATGGTTCCATAAAGACCAGCGTTTTGTAATCTCCACTGGCATAATATGCTTTGTTTCTAGCCTCTGTTCAAAATGCTGGTATTCAAACTCTGTGTTACTCTAGCATGGCGATCTTAATTTTGCATGTCTTGTAAAACTTAGGAGGACTCCATAAACCACCCTTTCAAGAGGGATCGGAAGATTACCGCAAGTAATTAACATTCACACTCTGTTGGGTTTCTATATCTGCAAACATATTGCAGATGGAGAGGTAATGAGCATAGCCATATTTTTATTTGCAAGGGGTGAGTTTTATATATATATATTTTAGAGAAACAGAATAAGAATGCATCTGCTTTAATAAAACGCTGTGTCTGACTGGTTTCCTAGGCTAGTGTAAGTGGCTAAATGGGAATAATTTGTGGTTGCCTTGAAAGCTGCAATATGAATGCCAAGCTATTACAATTCTCATTTAGCTAAGCTCTTTGAGACTGCATATCGGCAGACAAGCTGGCTAATCTTAGCCGAGTTTGAGTATGTGAAGCATCCCGTTCAAGAGAATTAAAAAGGTAATTAGTCCATATCAGGGAAAGCAATATTCTTCTTGTTTCACTAAAATACAGAAAGGATAAATGGATTCTGGCGAGGAGCCTAAGAGACGTTTCACCCGTGACACGTGCCATAAATCGAAGTTCTCCACCAAGTGCCCACTTGGCAGGGCCTTCTCAGGAGTGTCCTTGTGGAGCATGGAACCAGCCATTTGCTGATGGGAGCTCGTGCTCCGCATATATAGAGCCTCTTCCTCCTGATCAGCCTCTGGCACCTCCACCTAAAAAGCAATCTGAAATAGTGGATGATGGAAAGGAATGGATTCTACTCGACTTCTTGGAGAGAGATGTTGTCTAGGGCGGGTTTAATGGACTGGCTATCAGGCTGCACAATATCATTGTTGCCTACCCTTTCCAAATTCTCTCAAGTTTGAGGTTAGAGTTTTAAAAATTGTGTGGGCTTTAAAGTGCAACATGGGCCAGGGTTCTTCAAACTGTGTTCCGTGGAATTTTATGAGAACTTGATAGGCTTCTGAGAGAGGTTGAATAGCAGGGGAAGTTCACTCAAGCCACATTAGAACGCAACTAGTTTTCTATCGCTAGAAACTTAGGTTACAGATACCAGAAATCCAGCAGGGATTGAATGCTAATTATTTAAGCATTAAGAGACTTGATTGTGGAAAATATGACTTCAGTAACAGAGTGGCCAATGCTTGGAACTCACTATCTGATGACGTTGTTACACCCTCAAACCCCAATAAATTTAACCTTAAACTGTCTACCATGGACCTCACTCCATTTCTAAGAGGTCTGTAAAGGGGGCGTGCATAAGTGCACTTTCGTGCCTACCATCCTTGTCTTACCGTTCCCATTTATTTGTACTCATTTATATGTTTATATAGTATGTTTTTACTTATACTTGTTTTTGTTGTTGTCGTTGTTGTTTTTCCCATATATGCTTGACTAAATAAAATAAATATTTGATCCTTCAAGCCCTTCTGAAAAGTGGGTCTATGGAGTTCCTCTTAGAAATGGAGTGAGTCCTGTCTGGACTACTGCAATGCTGTCTACATGGGGCTCCCCTTGAAATGCACCCGGAAACCCCAGCTAGTTCAGAATGCAGTCACGCAGGGGATTTTTGGAGTGAGTGGGCGTACCCACATAACTCCACTCCTATGCGAGCTGCACTGGCTGCCTGTGGTCTCCCAGGTGCATTTCAAGGTGTTAGAGGCCACCTTTAAAGCACTCCATGGCATAAGGCCCAGTTACCTGCAGGACCACATTCTACCCATCGATACCTCCCATCGACCCGCACGTTCCCACAGAGAGGGCCTCCTCAGGGTGCTGCCAGTCAAGCAATGTCGGCTGGCGATCCCCAGGGGGAGAGCCTTCTCTGTGGCAGCACCCACCCTCTGGAACGACCACCCCCCTGTCATACGAGTGATTGCTGACCTTCGGACCTTCCGCCGTGCCCTGAAGACCCACTTGTTTCAGCAGGCCAGCTTGGGATAGCCACGCCCTGGTCCTCCTGCGCTAATGGGGTTAGTTTATTTTAATAGATTTTCTTATTTTAATCTGGATATTATTTTATGGCTCCCCCTGAAATCAGGCATTATTTAATGTTTTTACTATGTTTTTAGTTATACGTTGTACTGTGTTTTTATTGCCTGTAAGCCACCCAGAGTCCCTCGGGAGAGGGGCGGGATATAAATAACATTTCATTTCATTTCATTTCATTCTAGGTTTTACAACGCATGCAAAATTAAAATTGCCATGCTAGACTACACAAATTGTGTGTTGTCCTAATCGGACCCTTAGTTCAGCCCTTAGTTGTCTTGCTACTCTATTTTGGATTAGTTGAAGTTTCTCCATTTTAAAAGGCAGGACCTTATATCTCTCTTTGCATAATCCAGTGTTTTTCAACCTTGGCGCTTGTGGACTTCAACTCCCAGAATTTCTCAGCCAGCAAGCTTTAAAAAAGTTAATAGTGACATCATTGTATAAGGAAGAAGAATAAAGTGTTGAAAAGACAGGAAACCTTCAGCAGATAAGTGTGGTAAAACAAGGTGAATGAAATCTGAGGGGCATATAAGCAAGGGTTTGTAGGTAAAGATAAGAACCCCAAATATAAGAAGAGCCTTTCCAACTATGAATAAAAGGTCATTAATTCTAGTGCCCTCTTCATGACCAATTTGGTAGCTATAGGAAACTTCATGCAGGACCTAAGGGAATAGCATCTTTCTACATCTTATTCAGAGACCATCTGCAGAAAAAAAAAAAACAGTCACTTGTTTTCTGTGAATCAATCAAATTCTCTTTAAAAACCATCCCAAATGGTTACTTTAACGTTTAGAAGGGAATTTCACAATTCAGATATGCTAGAAAATTCTTCCTTTGATCTAATTTAGCTCTCTGATTGTTCAACTTCATTGAGGAGTTCAAAGGTATATATTACGAAGGCCTCAAATTTCCATCTTTACTCCATCTTCTGCCTAATTTTTTTCACTTTTACTATGTGAACCAACCCGTTTTCCTTCTTAAACCATGATAAATATATCTGTATGGTTTGGCCATAATCTGTATAATTAATATATATGTTTCTATGGTTCATTTTGGATAGCAATACGGTAGTGGAAGATCAGAAAGGAAAAAGTTACCCTAATCATAAATTGCAGTCAATTAAGAGTCAGATTTTACGAATGTTTATAGATTTATTCTTTGCAATATTGCAAAGAGAGAAGTAACAGGGGAAATAGAAACAGGCATAAAAGAGGGAGCTCTGCTTGTAGCATGTAATAATCAACAAGATCAAACTAAGAGAATAAGTATGCAGAAGCATGGTTATTTATTTATATTTCATTGTTGCTGAAATATTGGTCTCTTTTAATTTTCAATATAAATTTGTCCTTGGATGTGGAAGATATGGCATGTACATTTCTAGGTGAGTCATCAAGTTACCAGAGAATATACTTGAGTAATGTACGTCCCAAAAGTGAAAACCTAATCTACAACATGCTTTACTTTAGCAAACAGGTTCCAGCTTGTGACAGGTAAAAGTCATATTACTCACGTTGCAAGCCCTAATTTATTAGGAGGATCCTTGCTGGTTCTTGTGTTAGCGAGGAAGGATTGGTGTTTCCTGAGTATGTAGTAAGCAGAGATGAAAAATCAGAATCAACAAAAGGCTCTCATTTGTTTGTACTAGTTCTAAAACTGTTAGCCAAGAATATCTCACAATATCTCACAAGAATGAGCAAACCCGAAAGTCTGCACTTAATTAAGTAAGTCTGTCTTTGCCAGGGGTGAGAATACTTTTGACAAATATAGGACAATGAAAAAAAGAGATGTGCGTATGAGTGGAAAGAAGGACCCCTAATTAAGGCACAGTCTAGGTCAGTGATGGTTAACCTTTTAGGCACTGATTGCCCGGATGAGTCGCAGCTAATGAGTCGCGGCTTGTGATGTCATCGCCTGGCGCCACTACTCTCTTTCTGAGCATGCATAGGGCCCTGTGACATCATCTCCCAGCACCACTACTCTCTTTCTGAGCATGCTCAACTCTGGGGTGATGCTGGGGTAACTTGGCTCGCGTGCTAACAGAGAGAACTCTGCATGCCTGCTGTGGCACACTTATCATAGGTTCGCCATCATTAGTCTAGGTTATGAGGCTATACAGTACCTATAAATAAGGAGCAAAAACTATGAACTAGCATGTAATGATAATAATAGCAGCAGCAACAGACTTATTGCTATTAGTCTTATATATCACTTCATAGCACTTTACAGCATGCAGAGCAATTTACAGAGTTAGCATAGAGAGTCACTCAAAAATCTGGGCCTTCATTTTAACAACCTTGGAAGTATGGAAGGCTGAGTCAACATTGAGCAGTCAGGGCTGAACTCCTGGCAGTGGGCAGAGTTAGCCTGCAATACTGCATTCTAACTACTGCACCACCACAGCTCATTGGTGGTATATAAACAACACTCTCCCCCTCAAAGTACTTCCATCCTCCATGTCCAATGCAGGTTGACCTCAACTTAGTTATTTGTTTAGTGACCATTTCCAGGTTACAACAGTGCTGAAAAAAAAGTAACTTATGACAAGTTCCCAGTTTCCCAACAATCGTAGCATCCCTGTGGTCATTTGATTGCAATTCAGGCACTTGGCAACTGACATGCATTTACAGCAGTTGTGTCATCACAGAGTCATGTGATGTGATCCCCATTTTTCGACCTTCCCAGTCTACTTCCGACAAGCAAATTCAATGGAGAAAGCCAGATTTGCTTAACAGCTACATGATTAACTAGTCAAGGACTTATTTTAAATTAACTATATATCCCACCTTTCATTCCGTTCAACTGAAGGAATTCCACATCGCACTGCCTCCTATTATTTTGCACCTAGAACAACCTTGTGAGTTATGGGGGCTATGAAAGAGCAACCTGACCCATATCGCCTTGCAAACATCTATGACTGAGGTGAGTTTCCCTACTCCTAGTCCAATATTTTATTCACTGCACCACATTGGTTCAGTTTAGCGGTATGGAGACATAGTAAGAAATAGAGTAGTAATGGATGATAGTAAGGCCCCAAACTACACACAACAGATACAATGGGACAGAACAGGTATTCTGTTGAGCCAGTTTGATCTAGTGGTTTAGGTGCCAGCCTAGAAACAAGGAGGCTGTGAGTTCTAGTCTGCCTTAGGCATGAAAGCCAGCTGGATCACCTTGAGTCGGTCACTCTTTCTCAGTCCAACCTATTCTCACAGGGTTATTGTGAGGAAAAAATTGAAGAAGGAAGAAATATTATGTATGTTCGCTATCTTGAGTTATTAATAAAAATAACAAATATGGGAAATAAAT
>JANHFO010001961.1:102596-114955 GCA_032468095.1 Pareas carinatus | reverse complement strand
AATCTGGCCGTGCACCGCCCTGAGTCCCTTTGGGGAGAAGGGCGGTATAAAAGGGTGGAAATAAGTAAGTAAGTAAGTAAGTAAGTAAGTAAGTCAATAAATAAATATTCTATACCTTCTGTGCAAGACTTGTATACATTCCAGAAATGAAGAAGAAAGCCATCCAGATTTTTAAAATAAACTTGGCAGGGCTTGCTCAAGATGTCACTACATCCACCAACCTGTTCCTGATATTGGCTAGCCCAAAAGCTAGAAAGACAATAACTTAATTTCCACATCCTGCAGATCCAGGGTCCAGCCTAACACATTTAGCTGGAGAAGAAAGGGGTTGAAGATCCCTGCTCTTTATTACTTCTTGACTTCCTTGCTTCTTCCCATGAGGAAAAGGGAAGCCTCATAGAGTCTCTGGTCGTCCGCTCAAAAGAGATAGCACAGATAGTCCTCGATTTACAGCAGTTCATTTAGTGATTGTTTCAAATTACGACGGCACTGAAAAAAGTGTCTTGTGACCGTCTTTCATGCTTACGAATGTTGCAGCCTCCCCATAAGTCGCACAATTTATTTTATTTTATTTATTTATTTAATTTAATGTATATATCGCCCTATTCCCGAAGGACTCAGGCCGGTGAACAGCCATATAAAAGATGTATATAAGCAAAATTAAAACGATACTTAAAATAATGATATAATAGGCTGACTAAAAATTGTTAAAATTAAATTTAAAATGACTAAAACCCAATTAAAACCCAATTAAAATCATGTGGGGAATCAAGACAGCCCAGCCTGGATAAAGAAATGAGTCTTGAGTGCACGCCGAAAGACCTGGAGGTCCGAAATTGTGCGTATCTCCGGGGGGAGTTCGTTCCACAGGGTCGGCGCTGCCACAGAGAAGGCTCTGGGGGTCACCAGCCGACATTGCCTGGCTGACGGCAGCCTGATGAGGCCCTCTCTGTGGGAGCGTACTGGTCAGTGGGAGATATTAGTCGGTAACAGGTGACCCTGCAGATACCTCAGTCCTAAGCCATAGAGCACTTTAAAGGTGGTGGCAACACCTTGAAACTCACCCGGAAGACTACAGGAAGCCAGTGCAGCTCGCGCAGGAGGAGGGTCACATGGGAATGACCCCCGACCTTCATAGTCCTCCACACGGCCACATTCACAACTGAAGTCTTTCGGTGCGGTTCAAGGGGAGCCCCATGTAGAGAGCATTGCAGTAATCCAGGCGGGAAATGACAAGTGCTTGAGTGATACGTTCAGATACTTGACAACTGACTTACATTTATGACAATTGCAATGTCCCAACAACCAAAGTGAATGGGGAAACCAGATCCGCTTAACCAACCGTGTTACTAATTTAAAAACTGCAGTCATTCAACAAATGTGATTGAGCGAGTTTTACCCCATTTTACGAACTTTCCCGCCACAATTGTTAGGTGAATCACTGCAGTCGATCACGTGTTTTGGTTGTTCAGTGAATTTGGCTCCATTGATTTTGCTTGTCAAAAGGTTTCAGAAGGGGCTCACAGGACAGGACCTCAGGACCCAGCAAGGCTCATAAGCATGAACCTGTTGCCAAGCACCTGAATTTTGATTACATGATTCACAGGGAGGCTACAAAGGTTGTAAGGGTGAAAAATGGTCATGAATCCCTTTTTTCAGCACTGTTGTAACTTTGAATGGTCACTAAATGAACTGTGGTAAGTCGAGGACGGCCTGTATCTCTATCCGACGTCAGTAGCAATTCAGCAAGTAAAACCCAAACGTGTTCCATCAAATTGGGCCTACCATCTCAGCAAAATTAGGACTTCCCACATAGAAATGAGAAGTTTCTTCAGCTGGGCCCAGTTTTCCGTATACAATGAAGGGACTCAGACTCTCACATTTCTGCTGCCTTAAAAAAAAAAAGGAAACAAATGTACAATTTTAACAATGCACAAGGGCCCTTCTGTGCTGCTTTTCGGTCTCAAGGATCTTGAAGAGCAGACTTGAGTGTTACCTTCAAAGATTATAGTTGCCCAAGACCCACAGTTTTTCAAACCGAAATAAGATGTTTGCTGTTTGCTGCTTTAAAAAGCTGATAAAGCATAGAGACGATGAAAGTGGTGCTTTAAAGCTGCTGGCGGTCTGGAAAAGTCACCGCTGTCTTAAAAACTGGCTTGTTCTGGGGACGAGCCCTTGGCAGGCAAGAGGTGTGATGGTTTCTCTCCCTGCTTGTAGCAAAGATAACATCCATCTACTTTGGGTGTGTGTGTGTGCGGTTTGTCTAGGGATGCTGTTTAGATTGAGATGCACTGAATCTAGGGTGACATACCAAAGGTTGTTTTCAAAAAATAGGTCAGTGCTGGAAAATAAAGGTGGGGCTAAAAGGAGGAAAATGGGTAGTTCAAGAAAAAAGAAAAGTGCAGGCTATATATATTTAATACATTAAGGTCATAAATAATTGACAAGCTGGAGCCCGACAGTTACAGTTCTTTCCTGCAGAACAGCATGAAAATCTTTGCAGGCAGGAAGCAAATTCTTTTCATATCTAGACACACCTACATAGAGGCACACACACACACACACACACACACACACACACGTGTATGCATGTATCTGCTAGCAGCAGTTAATGGTTTTTCGCTTCGAATTCGAGATCAACCGTTTTAATTTTCACACATGCACAGAATGACAAGCCAAACTTTCAGAAAGGAAAAAAAAATGCAATTTAGAAGGTGAACAAATCCAGTCCAAAATATTTAGAAAGCTTAACTTGGTTCCTAGGATTTCTGTCTGTATAGTTTTTCATACATCAAAATCTGTTCATAGCACCCAGCCTCTTTGATATTCAGAGAACTGAAATCTGCTTTCAGGAGATTTGCCATTTTAGTGACGAAAGGCCAAAGAACAACAGAAGCTGCATAGAAGCTTGAAGGATCGTTAATGTATTTGGTTGCTTTGATTAATTTAGATGTACTGCTGAGTTATTTGCACGGTTGTCAATGAATAGCTGCAGTAAATAATAGCATTCATGACATGTACTGCAGATCCTTTTATAAGTGCTTATCCCCCCAAATACTCTTAACATTTCATTGTTTTTAAGCATATCTTCTCTCCCTTCTACTGAAGACAATAGAACTGAGGCTATCAAACATAGTTGTGTTTTCTAGGGATTACAGGACTTAAATTCTGGATTAATGTTAGGACTGTACTATTTAAACCAAGTTCTCTAATATATTGGGACTACACTTTCCAAAACTCCAGGCAAGTTAGGATTCGGGATATCAGGTTTACACTCAACTATAGTTTGATTATGTCCTTGGTTGTTTTTTATCTGGACAGAGGTACCATAAAGCACTCAATTAATCAAAGCAGAGCTTGTCCCAACTCATAACAAGGCACGATTCAACATGCTAGAAATGAAAGTTTCATTCATTGGCTTCTGGTGTCTTCCAGTTTCATTGATCCTAGTTATGCTGTTAAGTTATTTAAACAACTGGTGCGTGCACTCTTTCTTATATCACTTAATTCTTTTTTTAAAAAAAGAAAAGAATAGTTCATTCGCCGCCCCTCTCAAATTATTCTTTACAAAACCAAAGAAAAGAAAGTGAAAGGAATTAAGACTTGAATTGCACCAGGGACCTCATAATGGGATAATAGACTGATCAAATCCAAACAAAAATTAAAGAGACAGAGAATATTTCAGGGGCTGTTTGATGTCCCTCTAGCGGAAATAAGACGGGCTTTCTTCCTTAGTGCAGAAACATGTTCAATGAAAGCCACTTGGCCTGGCAAAATTACTTATGAAAATCCTTGATGAAAGAAGCCATGAGAAGCAGGGAATGCGATTCATAAACATTTGCATAAAAAGAAATTACCATGGACCTCAGGAAATTCTATACTGCTGTCATGAATTTCAAATCCTCTTACACTTTTTGAATGCGCCATGATTATTCTCCCAGTTTATATTGCAGAATCAGCAGTGCCGTGCCTATGATGGTGGATGTGAAGGAAAACTAAGTCTTGTTTACTGTTTCTTTCACAAAGTTGCTTTAAATCAGCCCTATAACCACCTCAGCCCAGTGGCGTGTATGGATCTGCTTCTGAGGATCTGCCCAAACTTCTCAGTTTCATCCATTTGCTTGCATTTTTTAAATCAACCTGTTAGTTTAATATTCTGCTTTTTCTCGTATAGGTAACATGATTCGTTGTTATCCCCACTACCACAATCATGGGCTGTAGCTTGGCCTGTGAGGGAGTGGCTGACTCAAAGGTCACCCAGTGCGTTTCTGTGACTGAGACAGGACTTGAACTTGGATCTCTTCAATCGTGACCACTACAGTATAAATGGAGAATCTCCCTTGTGGGGAATCTTGAGAGTTAATGTCCCAACACACCTGGAGGCTTCAGCTTTCAGAAGGCATTCATAGATGTTGAAAGGCATCTGTCAACTTGACCCAACAGGAATGGTATTTGTGTTTGGCTCTGTAAAGTGACTCACTCTTCCAAGTAATTATTGTGGCCGCTCAGGTACTAGCTGCTGGTTTGGCTTTTGGAGTGTGTTCATATTATCTTTCCAAACAGGTGTTGCTGGCTTGCCCAGTTCTTGCAAGCTTGAGAACCAGAATTTGACAGCATGAATTAATTGCTGAAATGGCATTAAATGTAAATAACTCTCTGTTCTAGCTTAGAAATCCAAATGGGGTTGGATTGCTGATTGATGACCAGCAACAAGCATCAATTGCGGTTCTGCCAGTAGGTTAGAAACAAGATAGTATTATGCTTAACAGTACTTAATAATAAGTACTTTGTCCTTCGCTTGTGTAACATCAGTTAAACCTTCAGGTCAATCTGATACAAAAAGATGTCAATTTTGAGTGATTTGCCCAGCATGTTTTGGTCTAGATTATTCTTATCTTGGTCTTCTTACATCAGAACTAGATGTTTTAGGTCAGTGGCTCCCAACCTGTTGTGCACCAGAGACCGGTTCCACGGAGAAAGGTTTTTCCATGAACCGGAGTGGGTGTGGTTTTGTGTGCTGCCTACATCCTACCAATGGAACTTGGCTTGTTCGCATGGACTGGTTGCTGGCATGCCACAAACTGGTGCTGATCCACAGATCAGAGGTTGGGGACCCCTGTTTTAAGTGATGCCTGAACGACTGCCAATCTGCATTATTGGCAGGTTTCTAAACCTAGACTTGCAAAGGTCCCTGCACTTGGGTTGATGTTTTTGATGTCCAGTAGTCATTATAAATAAGTCAACCTGAATTTTCTACTTTGAGTTGAGCAGAGCTGGCCCTGTCCCTGAATAGGGTCAGGGTGCAGCGCTAGGAGATATCAGCGAAGTGTTCAAGAGGACCGAGCTTGATGTGACCCATTGCCGTAAGCTAGTTTGTTGCCTTCGGTTGCCTTGGAGGATACTGCTCAATTTTGAAGAAATATTGAACTATCAGTGTGTTGGTTGGCTTTATATGTTGAACGGCAGGAAATATCACCTTCCACCTTATCCTGATAGGCAGAGTGCATTTGTAGCAGTCCATTTGTTTCTTGGCACAGATAGTTCAGTCTCCGCACAATCACTTCCTGTGTCATCAGATGTTGACTAAAATAAATGACATATCTTTGGAATATGTATTCAAGGAGTAACACAAACCATCCTCTGCAGAATTTCTTCCACATTTGTAGACCTGGAGGATCTTCTTATGTAAAATCAAGTTCTATTTCACGAAGATCAATATAATATGAAAGAGAACCTTGTACCTACTATTCTTCTCAAAGGAAATTAGCTATTGAGAAGAAAAAAAGCATGACAACCTGAAAGCTTCAGGATGAACATACTTAATGATGATTCGTAATATGTGCTAAGGGTGGCCTATGTAAATTTATGGCACAATAAAACGAAACAGTCCCTTTAAGCCGAACTCTTGGTGGCTTTGCCCAGTTTTCTTAAGATAATGTCAATGTCAATGTCTTCCTTCAGGATGTTTTTTTTTAATTCCCAGTCTGGCCTACATACAGTTACTAACCCCAAGGAGACAAGGGGACTCTTGGTGGTGGTATTTGAATCTTTAAAGTTCACCTCTGCAGTAAAAGCCTCGGTCTGAGGAAACAGAGAATTTTGAGAAAGAGAAATGACAACAGACTTGTCACACAGGGTTTTCTCAATTTCCCAACAGCCAGCACAGATGTTGTCCACATGGAGTGTCATGATGTTTGTTCAGTCTTCCTTCTCTCTTTACCTTCCAGATGTGTTAAACAATAAATCTCTTCACCCCAGCCAGCATGCCAATGATGGGGCTGCAATCCAAAACATCTGGAAAGCAGAGGAAGCCTGTGCTGGGCTACCACATGCCATTGCAGCTTCCTTTATTACAGCGTTATTGCTCTGTGTAAAATACTCACCTTCTGAGATTAAATGAAATGTTCTTGGTATGCCTTGTGGGTAGGCAATAATGATTGGTGATGTAATGCAGCTTTCACCAGCCACGTGCTCTTTAGGTTAGACTTTTAAGGGAGAATTGTAGAAATTGAAGCCCAATTTATTATTTGGCGTATGGCAAAATATATGGACTTAAGGTAGTTCAAATGTTGCTATCCAGTCCACCCAGCCATTCAAGGACAGGGTGATCTATGTTGAAAAAATCAGACATAGTGTAGGCTC
This sequence comes from Pareas carinatus, assembly GCA_032468095.1. NCBI lineage: Eukaryota > Metazoa > Chordata > Lepidosauria > Squamata > Pareidae > Pareas > Pareas carinatus. Next base: position 108,313 of record JANHFO010001961.1, on the reverse strand, counting down.
TTGATGGGCATTTGTAAACAATGTGATGAATATTTTATCAAGGAGCACCCCAATCTCACTGAGGGGTAGAGACACGACCCCACTTAAACAATGAGTCCTGGCAGACGCCATGTTGGGTACGGATCCTGTTCCGAGTTGACCATTGCTGGCCAGGAAGTTTGAAACCTGCATCTTTTGTGTAAGGTCAGCTATGCAATTGCCTGCATCTGAGTATTCATTTAGCTTTCCACTGTGTGTTGATGTCAAAGTTGTCGAGACAGCTGTTGTGCGAGTGCCAGAGAGGGCTTCCTGGATTTAAGCCTGCCAATTAATAGATGAGGAAGGTCAGCGTTTACAAGCGGAAGTGAGTTTCTCATAATTTTGATGTACTTCTTCACTAAGGCATCCTGCCTACGTAAAGCTGGTGGTGCTGTGTGGCTCAAAACAGGGAGCCAACAAGTAGGAGTCGATTTTATGCAACCGCTTATGATCCTCATTGTCTCATTTAGTCTAGCATCAATCTCGCTAGTGTGGCAGCTATGAAGCACCTAGACTGGAAGAAGCGATGTACAAGTTGGTTGTCTACGAATCTAGACATTTCTGTGAAGGATGCATGTTACACCGGGCATATAGTTTAACATGGTAGAGGAGAGGGAAGAACAAAATTCCTTTGCAATTTTAAAGTGCAAGCCAGGTGAAGTGACGATCTATAATCAAGATATTTTTATTTATTTTCAGAGAGTCTCTGTGGTTTTTTCCCCGCAGGAACAATAGCAAGGAAGTTCTTCATTTCTGTTTTAAGGATTTGGGGGCAATTTAGACTGGGATAATGACAGGGAAAGAAAGGGATCCAGATTCTTAAATACATTTTTCCAATTTTGCATCTGTCAATCCATCCATCCGTTTTATATTCAGCTTTCGCTGTGAGACCTCAAAATAGTGCAGAGAGGAACCCTGCCTCATTTTATTGTCACAGCAGTGATGTGATGATTACATGTCTCCCATTTACCATATTTTAAAACATTTATCTGATTTAGAAGATGGGTATGGAAACTATAATTCTCTAATGGAAGGCTAACAGTTTTCAGGAAAAAAATCTTGATTAAATTTCTGCAAGTTTTTATATATGCCAGGAGAGTTTTTATACCAGAACTTTGTCAAGCAAATGCATCTTTTTTGAAACATTAACCTTCCTTAACTGATTTTCTTCCAGTTACCATGGTCCATGCTAGCTGAGAATTCTGGGAGGTGTAGTCCCAATGCATCTGGAAGGTATTAGGTTTAAGGAGACCGTTTCAAGTTGCAGTGGTGTCTTTTGTTTTCATCTGTTTGTCTTGTTTGAGGTCAGTTTAGAGCTGCGAGAGAGACGGCAGGAGTGTTTCACAGTAGATGACTAATTAAATCACTCAGCTGCCTGCCAACTAAAGCTACAGTATGAAAAAAAAAACCAGAATAACTTCAGTTAAATGAGGACAGTGAGTTAAGGACAGCAACAATTATTTGTGTTTTCTTGTTCTACTTGATTAATTCACTCAATTGATGTCCCTGTTGTGAGACATAGCTCTAAAAAGCAGCTTGCTATAACTTTTTCGCCTTCTAAATAAATCTGTCTGAAAGGGCAAAGTGGGATTTATTTAGGAGACTTTTAGGATTTGATTTTCCAAAGGTTGATGTTAACTGCTCACCATGAATCGGGGAGAGGTAACTTCTTATATTAATCAAACGGACACAATCGTAACTGATATTATAGTTAAGACTTGAGCTGGAGGTGCCAAAAGATTGCAATTCAAGCAAGCGTCAAGAATCTTTCTCTTCTTGGTTATCTTTCTGCATAAACTGACTTTGAATGGCTGAAACACCTGCAGATATGTCATCCATGCCCAGTTGCCTCCTATAGTCGACAGTAGAGATTGAATTTCCAGCTTGGCCTGTGCTTCAGGCCTACCTGGTTTATGACTAAAGCCGTGACAGGGAATAAGGTGGACACAGAAGACGACATTAACCAGTCCCTCCCTTTCTTTTCTCCCTGCTTGTTTCCTCTTATTCTCTTGTTTGACTTAGAACAGTTAATGGCGGTGACTTCGAATTTTATTTTAACTAAATTATATTTTTATGCTGAAATGGTTCAAAAATACAATCGGTATCAGGCCACTGGGAGTCGCAGAGTTTCTTATCGTCATCTCAGAACTTCGGCGGCATATTTCCCACCTCCTGTTTGCTGCATTGGAAGATGGTGATGTGTCTGTCCCAATGTCCTCCCCATGACGCCATCTCCACTCTTCTTTCTTCCATCGCAAGATTTCTATAGGGGGAAAAAAGAAGAGATTATTAGGACAGCTTTCTCAACCTAGGGCAGTGATGGCCAACCTTTTAGAGACCGAGTGCCCAAACTGCAACCCAAAAGCCACTTATTTATTACAAAGTGCCAACACGGCAACATGCCCCCCCCATGGCCATCGGCAACTCTCCACAGCTGTCAGTGACCCCCTGCTTCTGTGGCCCACTGTTAGCTATGCTCTCCTCCAGGTCTTCTCCTCTCTCACCTTTGTCACAGAATCCACACCCCATTTGAGCTGCCTGCCTTACCCCAGACACAGGAGGGAGGCAGCGCTTCCATTGGACTGCTGGGCAGAGGGGTATGTGGCATCAGAAATGCCCTCAGGTGTGTGTGGAGAGGGGGAGGGGAGCCCTGGCTTTCTAGTAATGAACGCTGTGCTGGGGCAATGGTGCGCGTGCCCACAGAGAGGGCTCTGAGTGCCGCCTCTGGCACGCGTGCCATAAGTTCGCCAACATTGGCCTTGGGCTTTTCTTCTCTTGTTGGAGGACAGTTCTCACCATTATTAATCAAGATAGTGAAGAATGTTAGATGTTGGGAGCATTTGAGACTGGGTGTTGGTGATGATTGCTGTCTGCCTGTCCATTCATCTATACATCCATCCATCCATCCATCCATCCATCATCTATCATTTATTTATTATTTAGACTTATATACCGCTTAACAGTGCTTGTCAGCACTCTCTAAGCAGTTTACAGAAATCAGCATATTGCTCCCAACAATCTGGGTCCTCATTTTACCGACCTCGGAAGGATGGAAGGCTGAGTCAACCTTCAGCCAGTGAGAATCGAACTGCTGAACTTGTGATGGCTAATGGGAGATGGCAATCATCAGAAATAGTTTCATGGTATTTAAAGGGAGAAAACAATTGAAATTGGCTTAACACAATAAAAGAAAGAAAACTCCACCTGCCATTGTACATATTTATAGCCCAATTCACCTACTTTGTTTCATCTCCCTTCTTGGATCCTTCTTCCCTACTAAACCAGGATCAAGCCTCATTCTTCAGCTTGCTAAATCTTCTACACAGCTTCACTCCACCCACCTTATTCAGCTGATTGCCTTGTCACATCCTGAACTGCTTCCAAGATACCTATCTCAGCTTCAGCTCTTCCACACAGTATTTATCACTCTGATTTGCACCCACATAACCTGCTCTTCGGGTTCAGAATTTTGGTGCAGAGCAATCAAGGACTTATTCTCATCCAGCCATGACTAAAATTGCGATCCACAGTTTGTTGCAAATGCCAGTGCTGATGCTAATGCTATGTATGGCTCTTCAAGATGTACCAGAACCTCTTTTGAAAACTCCTCAATTGACCTCTGCTTCCCAGGAGACCTCCTCACTATAAGCAAAGGAATTCGGTCCCGATGGCTTTAATGAGAGGAAATATTCAAACTCCATGGTAAAATAATTATCACAGAGATTAGAACGAGTTAGTTAAGTGGAATCTGTTACCAGCCTCTTAATGTGAAGGATTTTAATTGAATCCACTTTCATCCTCCCTTTGCCAGAGTGAACATTCCAGTTACACAACAGCGATGGCTGCAATTTCTGTTTTCAATATCACGGCTCCACTGGAATCTGGTTAGCAATATAACTCTTTTTTCCTTTCCTTTTTTTTTTAAAGGACAGCTTAAAATATGAAAGCAGTAGTTTTCCATGAGAGCCTAGGGCCTCCAAGTTGAAAATGAGAGGAACACAAGCAGCATTAGAATAGTGTGGCAAATTTGAATATAAACTGGATTGGAATCCTTAAGGCATATGGAGTTTAAATGCTGAAAATAAAGTACAAAACCTCCTGAATACTCTGAGGCCAGATTTATCGAAAGCTTGGCTGGTTTCAAGCATTCTACAAACTGCCAAAATTGGGCTTTGGGGTCCTATTTATCCTGCTGGCTGCCAGAACAAAACAGAGATTTGATGGAATCTAGCCTTTATTGGCAGGGTGATATAGCATAGAGTCTCTATTTTTGGCTTGAACTGGGGAGGGGGGAGAGAGGCACTGTGATCTGTGTCCAATCAGAGAAGAAGCCCACAAGATAGGAGAGGGCTCCAGGAAGAGGTAGCAGATCTCACCAGCAGTAACAGCATACCCCACAAGGTTGTGCAGATCATCTCAAAGAAGGTTGGTGTGGATTCAGCAATTTCAGAGAAGGCCTATTCATGTAGACACATAGGCGTCGTTCACAAATAATGCTGGGTTAGATTTTTTAAATTATGGTTGGTTATGCAAGCCATAATGGCTTAGTTCAGCCATCCCACTAGCAAGTAAATCATGTTCTGGTGTGGCCATGGGGTTCTGCAGTGCTTAGAAGAAACCACTTTATCCAGGAATCACCTTAGCATGGAGGATCTCCATCTGCATGCATGGTTTTTATGAGAAAAAGAACCTTCTCGATCTTCTTGTATTTCCAACCTTGGCTGCAATGGTTCAGCCTGAAGTAGGAGCAGTGTTTGCAATCTTTAACATTGGAAGAAGTTCCATTGAAGCTCCTCTCTTGAAACCTGGACCTTACCTGAGACATTTTTTTCCTCAGCCAAATCATATTTCTTATCCTGGAAAGCTTTCGGTTCTTAATTGTCATGCAACCATGGTCATGTTGAAAGTTAAAAATACTTGAAATATAGCAATAGCACTTAGACTTATATACCACTCCATAGTGCTTTACAGCACTGTTTGAGCAGTTTACAGAGTCAGCCTATTGCCCCCAACAATCTGGGTCCTCATTTTACTGACCTCAGATGGATGACTGACTCAACCTTGAGCCAGTGAATTTCGAACTCCTGACTGTAGGCAGCCTGCAATACTGCATTCTAACCACCGCACCACCAGCAAATATACTGATATTAAAACACATTGAATATAATATTAGAGAAGCTAGAGCTCAAATGCTTTGACCACCTAATGAGAAGAAGAGCACTCATCGGAAAAGACCCTGATGTTGGGAAAGATTGAAGGCAAAAGAAGAAGGGGACGTCAGAGATGAGATTGTTAGATAGTCATCGACACAATGAACATCAATTTGGGCAAACTCCAGGAGAGAGTATAGAACAAGGGGACCTGGTGTGTTATGGGCCATGGGGTCATGAAGAGTCGGACACAAATTAGCGACTGAACAACCACAACAACTACCAAGTGGTCTAGATCAGGGGTCCCCAATCCTCGGTCCATGGAACAGCACCGGTTCGCAGCACGCCAGCAACCTGGCTGCATAAACAAGGCAAGCCCCATTCGCGGGATGTAGGCGGCACACAAAACCACGCCCCCTCCGGTCCACGGAAAAACCTTTCTCCATGGAACTAATCCCTGATGCCCAAAAGGTTGGGGGGGGGGGCGGGGCCACTGGTTTAGAGGGGAAAAGATCTGATACAGGATAGCCTTGCTGCATATGTCAGCAA
>JANHFO010001961.1:21408-46484 GCA_032468095.1 Pareas carinatus | reverse complement strand
TTCATGAGCTGTAAGCCATAATCATCAAAATTATGACAAATCAAGGCTTGAACTATCTTGCTTTGCATGTAATGAGTATATCTCATATATTGGTTTCATCTTTTAAGTTTCATTACTGAAATAAATGAACTTTTGCACGATATTCTAATTTTTCGAGTTTCACCTGTACATTTGACTTTATGGAAGTCTTATGTGTTTACCTGGGATGTGTTTGAATGTGAAACTCCTAGGAAGTAGACATGATCCTCAGGACTGTTATCTTGACTGCCTGTTAGGTTGGTCATAGCTCTCTTGGTTTGTGAAATTCTTTCAGTGATGTGTAATTGGTTCAGAATAACAGAATTGGAAAGGACCTTGGAGGTCTTCTAGTCAATCTTCCTGCTCAAGCAGGAAACCCTATATCATTGCAGACAAATTGTTCTCAGTTTCTTCTTAAAAACCGTCAGTGTTGAAGTACTCACAACTTCTGGAGGCAAGTCATTCCACTGATTAATTTTTCTCAGTGTCAAGATATTTCTACTTATTTCTAAATTAATTCTCTCCTTGATTAGTTTTCATACATTGCTTCTTGTCCTGCCTTTGGGTTTCATGCAGTTTTTCAGAAGGATGTCCTGGTTCACTAGTGGTATGCCTCTTCCTTAAGAGTTATAGCTCTAGATAATTTTCACCCACTTTAACCTTTCCTTTCTTGGGAGGGTTGGTAAGAAGGGAGCTGGACTATAGCTTCAGAAGGCCCTGAAGGGAACAGATTATTCAGACCTGTTTCAGTCTCATTTCAGGTAAGGACAGATGGCATTGTGGTTGTAGTTGCAAAACCAGGATGAAATGGTGTTACTATACTGATAATCCCTGTTCTTTCAGTGAATTTTGATACTATCAATTATGGATGCAGGAAAGAGATTGGCCTGAGACCCCTAATGGATAAAGTGATACAGGGCTCCATTTTCCTGGAGCCCTGTATCTACATGGTCTACATTATTTTTCACTGTGGTTGTAAATTTGTTTTTGATATTGTATACCATTCAGAGTTGCTATGGACTTGGAAAGCTTTACAGATATGATACATAACTAAAAATGAACTTTATAGTGAATATAAAGTACAGTACTAGTGCATACTATGTATCTGTTTTGAATTACAGACAATAGGACTGCAGTTAGGCATACAACAATTAGCTAAGCAACTAAGGAATTTCATATCTACAAATAGATTGCCCAGTGGATTATTTAAAAACAACAAAATTATTCATGCCTTAGGAATTGACTGAACAAAAGAAATTCATTTTTTTTAATAATATGTATTTCATGCACTGGTATGTTACTTTACAAGTGGAATTCTGGTTTCTCTCCTCTCTCTCATTGGATTAATTATTTAATAAGTAATATGTATGATTGCCGTGTTTACAAAGCTTTTCACTGTACACAGTTCCTTACAATAATAATTTGGTTTCCATAAAAATACGTATTTAAAAGTAAAACGTGTAAGCTCAAGTAACCCAGAATGCCTACATAAGCTACTTTCTCCCTATCTTTGAGTATCAGCGGTGGTCTAAAAGATTAATTCCAGAACATATATCACACTGTAAGTCTCTGTGTGAACTCCAGTTTGGGAAATGAGCCATAGCTAAGAAGTAAAACTTTTTGCTTGGCAAGCAAAAGTTTAATTCTCTCCTGTTTTCAGTTCCAACCTGAAAATATCTAATACATGCCCCCAAAAAACTAATTCACCCAGAAATGCCTGTAGAGGAGAATCGACACAGGCAAGTTGGTGATTGGAGCACAATTGATACTCTGCCTCTTTATACCCACATGTGACACAGAGACATGTGCAAAAGGAGTTATTTCCTATTGGGATACCACAATCACCTTGCTACCTGCTTTGAGTCCCCCCAACTCCTCATCCCTTGTAAATATTACTGAATCTACTCTTTCCATTGAAGTAATTATACTCATTGCCTTCTGTATCCCTCCAGAATGTTGGGAGGCCGAATTGTGACACCAGACTCCCCTGACTTTAAGGCTGTCAGGGAGCAGGAGTTGGGGAGATGTCCTGTTGGTTAGAAACAAAAAATGAACCGAATGAGCAAGTAATCTGTACAATAATCATTTCAAAAATTGTTAAGATATCTGATTAGAAAGTCAAATAAGCCTTGCTTTAGAGAACTAATTAACACATTTAGTGAACATGCTCATGACAAAAATGTTGTTATCCCATGTTAAACTGCCCCGTCACTTTAGAATTCCTCTCTCCTATTTACCAGCCTGCCACCTTACTTCTGTCACATACAAGCATTTCTTTATATGTTTAGGATGACGGTTAATACATCTAAAGAATTAGTTTCTGAGCTAGTGAGTTATTTTCTGCCCCAGTACTCTTTATTGTAAGATTATTTAAAGTATTTATTTCAGACATTTGTCAACAGCATTTTTACCCCCAAACTTTATTCTTTTATCTGCCTTATTGAGCAATACAGTTATAATTTCAGGAGCAAAAAGCTCTATTTTAAAAAAAAAAATCACTGCTACTCTACTATGAAAGGTATATCAGTTTTGATTACTGTCATATAAATCATAATTGCCAAAGAAATTGCAGGTGTTTTTGCAATGCCACCAGTAAACCACCAAGAAAATAGAATGAAAGATAGATTTTCATTCTTCCTTAACTATCTCTCTTATCTACAGAGCCACTTAGTCCATAATCATATAAACAAGTTGAGACTGGCTTGATAAATCCAGAGCTTTTGTTATGCATTCAGACAATCTGTTTCACAAGTTGAGTAGGTCTTTACTGAACAAGTTGAATGCGAGATATTTCAGAAAATCTTTTGATTATGTACTATAGAATTTAATTTCTTTTTAAAATCCAGAATCAATGATATTGTGTGTTCAGCTTAGCTTTGAATCTAGTAATTACTTTAAAGCATATATTAATTCATGTCCGCCTCCCATTTTGAATTTAGTGTGTTAGTAGCTGAGATAGGAAATTTTACCTGGCAAGATTTAAATGTTGATGCAATAATTGTGGAAATATTGGCTATACATGTGATCCATAGGCACTCTGTTCAATCTCTGCAGTATCTTTGCCTTCAAAATAAGTCTGTGCATGCTCTTTCTACCTCAATACAAGGCTGGGGATTCATGCATTGATATGTATAAAAACAGCTGAGTCCTCAGTATCTATACATAATTCAGTTAATTTCGCTTAAGTGATTTGTGATACCCATGAAAATTGTAAGGAAACTCTTGGTAAAACATTTGTTTTATTACCAGTGTTTGCAAAATGAAGCAAGGATAAATCTCTTTATTTTCCTTATTATTACTTCCCATCTGTTAGCCAATTGTACTACTTATTGCTTTCAGTATAATCAGACACAGAATTCTTATGTCATTACTTGTTCTTTCTTCTGTGTCACATCTGCAGTCATTTTCCTCAAAATTTGGATTCAGTTTTTTTTTCTCATTGGAATGAGCATGTAATGAAAATTAATCTCCTGATGGGTATCTCAACTGCAACTGAGTATCTCAACTTTCATTTTAAAAAAATGAATCACAAAAAGTTTGTATGATAAACTGAGTTCCCGTAGAGGTAGTCCTCAATTTACAATTGTTTGTTTAGCGATAGTTTGAAAGGACAACAGCACTGAAAAAAGGGATGAACGACCACTTTTCACACTTATGACTGTTGTAGCATCCCCATGGGCGTGTGATCAGAATTTGGACTCTTGGCAACTGATGTGTATTTATTGCAATTGCACTTTCCCAGGATCCTGCGAGGACTATTTCTAATCTTCCCAGCTTCTCACAAGCAAAGTCAATAAATAGGGAAAGCCAGATTCACTTAATGGCGGCATGATTCAATTAGCAATTAATAACTGCAGTGACAAAAAAAGATCATAAAATGGTGCAAGGCTCTTAATGGTCTTGCTTAGCAACAGAAATTTTACCTTCAATTGTGATTATAAGGACTACTTACAATAACATTGACTACAAAGGATGTTAACTGGACCTTAATGATGAACAGGTAGTCTCCATTGTTAAAGTTACAGAGTGCTCAAAAAAACCAAAGCCCCTTACCTATGACTCATCCTCAAAGCTACGACGGCTGCCCTTTCTCTGTGGCCAGTGACTGCATTTCAGGCACTTAGCCTGACTTGCATTTCTGTCCAGTTGCAGTGGTTGCAGTTGTGTGGTCCTGTTTTACAATTTTTTTTGCCTCTTTCTAGCAAAAAACACCCATCAGATAACCTGGATTCTGACTTACAACTGTGTGATTCATTTAACAACCCCAGTGACAGTAACATCTGTTGCAAAAAAAAGGTGCAAAATTGAATCCAGTCATGTGGTGACTCGGTTTACGACTGCAGCAACTTGTGACCAAAAATTCCTGGCTCAAGTGTAACCTAAATTCATGCTTGTATTTGAAGTGTGCTTTGGCAATAACTCTGTAATGTCAGTATCTACATAAAAGCCCATACATCTTGCAGGCATCCGCAGAACGAAAACCTTCGTTCATGTAGCTGTACATACACCAATTCAAGACAGGCTTCTCCCTGTGTGCATCAGCATTGAACACACTGATGTCTCCAGGAGCTCAATGCCTTTTTAGTGAATGGACAAGAGTATAGAGTACTCCAGGGAATTGCAAAAAAGTTGGAAGTGCAGATTTACCAAGGAGAAATTGCAGTGCTCGATTCTGTGTTGGATCTAGAGGTGCTATTCTAGGAGTTCTGGTTTGAAAAACACTCCAGCGACTTTGGAAATAGATTGTGACACCTTGGCAATTTGAAAATGTGTGGACCTCATCTCCCAGAATTTCCATGCCAGGTTGGGAATTTTGTAGAGTTGAAGTCCACACATCTACAGACTACTTAGACTGCAGTAGAGTGAAGCTATACAAACCTTGCCTGTTTCTCAGTTCCGCACTCAAGAGGGGGATCTGTCGCATCATAATTCCAGTATTTTCCAAATGCAACCCAAGAGCATTTTGGTTCTCTGATCATCTCCACATCCAGAAAAATTACTGTGATTCCCTCATATTCTGCTATAATTTTGAGTCATTATGTTCTAGTATTTTTTCCTAGATCTTCAGCACAGTTGAAAATAGTAGATTGCTCTGGTTTCACAGAATATCAATGATTCGGTGCATAGGAACAAGAGCTTAAGAAAGTGGCATCAGGGTTCTCAAAACATCAAATTCTTGCTTAGTTACTAAGGTCTGTGCATACATTGGCATGACTGCTCCATTTTCTGGGTGAGTAAATTCTATTAAGCCCCAGAAACTGTCACTTGCCATTTGAAAACTGCAATGAGCCCATTAGTAAATGGAGTCAAGGCCCATATTTAAGGCAACTTTTGCCAACCTAATTCCCACTGAATTACAACTCACAGAATTTCCAATCAACATGCCCTGTAGCTGGAGTAATTAGAATTCTAGGATTATAAACCTCACACAGCTGAAGATAAACAATTTTGGGAAAGCTGCACAAGGAGAAATGAAAAGCTGATGAGAGAAATGCAGCCGCCTTCCCTCTCACCCCCAAGTTACCCATGTGAGCCTGAGAATTGCTAACTTTTATGAGTTTGGCATTTATTTCAGCTGTTTTGATTTCACACAAGGTTTTATTTCCCCTGCAATCTAAATTGTTTCAAACAACTGCTGTGAAACTAAAGGTCAAGATTTAATGTCCTAGCAAATAAAATGTTGATGATTGTAAGTAATTATCAGGTAATTCTAGTGCCTACCCAAAATTTCAGGGATTGTTTTAAGCTTCAGTGAATGAAAACCTTAATGAGCCTGACAAAATTCAGAGCGGTAGAGGTGGCATTTATGGATTATTGCTGTTTTGAATTCTAATCCAGAAAAAGCAGTGCATCTGACCTGGTGCAGATAACACTGTAGTATCATAATTATAGCTCCCATGTAAATCTGGTATGTTAAAAATTAGTTGCCCCACAGAGCCTAATCTTATCAGAAAATTTTAAAAAATTGTATTGGCATTTTTAATATGAACTCTAGTGCAGAATCTTTTATAGATCTTTTTACAATTTATTTATGAAGAGGTCCACAGGTTTCATATGACTTGGATTTACTTTAAAATTTCAAGTGCCCACCTTAAGAAGAGGGAATACTCTTATGTCATTGTTTTTTAATCCTCTTAAATCTTGAGTCAAAATGAAATTCTTCTACCATGTCATAAAATATGATTTTCACTCCATCTTCTCTGGATGAAGTTTTTCGAATTCTGTATTCAGAAACAAAAATTAATCTTGGCCATCCACTTTCTTCATGTAGTTTCTAATATCTTGGATTCACATAATGTTTCCAGTTTCTTTCCTTATTATAAATAAGGAAATTCCACATGTACCAAGAGATTCAGGATCAGGTCCACCCTCAGCTATAGAAACCTACTGGTGACTTTCAACCAGCACAATTTCTCCCAGGCCCAAGTAGCTAAAAAGGTTGTAATGAAAAAGCAATCTGCGGGCCTGGGGGAAGCTCCTAATGAAGCCCGGAGGCCTCTCTGGAGGAGTCCCCCAGGCCCGTCGATCGTTTTTTAGGCCCGCCCAGAGCTTGGGGACACTTCTACGTATGCCAGCCTGCGGGCTTGATTAGAAGCTCCTCCCAGACCCGCGGATCATTTTTTGGGACCCGTGGAGCTTCAGGAACCCTGTAGAAGGGGCAGCTGGGCTGCTCAGAAGCATCCCAGAGCTGGGCAGGGCCCAAAAAATCAATCCGCAAGCTGGCGGAAGCTTTTAATCAAGGCCACAGGCCTCTCTGGAGGAGTCCCCCAGGCCCGTCGATCATTTTGTAGGCCCCAGCGGAGCTTCGGGAGTAGAGGGAAAGTGGGGAGAGGGAGACTCAGGCCTGACTTACCTACCCTGCTGCTCCTTGCCTTGCTGCTCCCGCCTCTGCCATGAATGTTTGAGAAACTGCCTTCGCATTTGAATTGTAGATGCCCCTTCCCACTGTGTCCTCTGATTGGCCCAGCACAGGTTGGCTCCTTCCCTTTTCACTAAACCTTAAATAACTCCTTTAAAAATAATTTCTGTTGAGAAATTTTAGTTCTATTCTGCTCCTACATGGGAATCCAAGGTATATATGAATTTTCCGTACTGTAGCTTTTATGGTTTTCCATACTGTAGCTTTTATGGTTTCTGAGAAATAGCGGCGAGTCAGACGTCAGTGAGTGGGAAATGAGTGATATATTTGACAAATATATCTATAGATATATTCATAAACTTTGAATGCATCTTTGATTGTAATCATAGTTGTTTATTCTATGTAGGTAGGTATTGAGCATGTTCACTGAAAGCAAATTCATTGTGTGTTCTGACACACTTGACAGAATAAATTCTGATTCTGATTTTGATTTTATGAAACCAGATTTGCTTGGGAATTGCAAATTCTACTTCCTGGTCCTTTTTACTTTTTAGAAATAGACACTGGAGATATTTCTGTGCTAATGTGAAACCAGCCAGCTTCTTTCTTCTGGCTCATCCAATGTCATTTTGCATATGTTGTATTTTAGCTTGGATGAACTGTTGGTTTCCTCTTTGGATCAGCAAAAATTGCAGTCTGTTTTGTCTTCGGTGACAACGAAAAGTGATGTTTCTTCTTTACTTCAGGAAATCAAAGCACAAGCGGAGGTAAGCCTAGATACGCAGCTACATACATGGGTGTATATGTGTGGTTGTGCCTACACACATCCTCAATCCCTTGCAAAGCTATTGGAAAGCAGACTGAGAACACCTTCAGTTCTGCCAGCCCCAAAACACAGAGAATATGCAAAAGAACACAATGAGTCAATTGTATGTTCTCCAACTTCCCCTTCATCTCATCAAGAGGAGAAGATAAAATGACTATAATTCAATCATTGGCCTGTCCCAAGCTCTCATCCATTGTTCAGTTATAGAAATACCTTCTTCCATGGACACAAATCTAAAATAAAATCCTCATCCCCGCATCTGTATTTTCAGTAGATACATTTCTCTGTGTTTTATCATTGAAAACAAATTTAGAAGGGTTGATACGTTTGGAAAGCTATGTTTATAAAAAAATATACCAACAAAAGCATTTATATCTCCCAGAGGCTTTGCCAAGAGCCCTTTCCCCACAATCCCATTATTGGATGTGAGTTATGAAGGTGAACTGAAAACGGTTTTGAAACTAGTAGCAATGATCTTGTTTAAATGTTGGCATAATGAGTGGATTGTAAGAAGATGAATTTGAAATCATTTATAGACAAAGAGACAAGATTTAGGAACAGGCCACAGAATTTTGCAAGGATGGAAATCAGTCACGGAGAGAAGCAATCTGGAATTAAGGAGAAACTTCCTAACAATTAACCAATGGAACCGTTTGCTTTCAGAAGTTGTGGGTGCTTCATCACGGCCACCTATCTGAAATGGTATTGGGTCTCCTGCTTGAGGAGAGGGTCAGACTAGAAGACCTCCAGGGTCCCTTCCAACACTGTTCTGATTGAATTGAAAATCCCTGTGTGACAAGTGAGGTTGGGACAGCCCTGTGAAAGTTCGAAGCAAGGAAATATGGAAGTGGGAGAAGAAGGAATTATCACCGAGCGGAAGATGAAGCTGCTTAGAAGGGCTGCAAAGCTGCAGTGATCCAAAGAAAAGCAACTTCACTGGAGTTTCCAACGAATCAGAATGAAGTCAGAAATCAATTGATTCTGATCTCCAAATTAGACTCGCACAACACCGATTGGTGTGGAATGACTACGGTTACCCATCTGACTTTAAATGCTTACAGAAAGATGTGTGCATGTTTGCAAGAGTTCCCCTGCCTTCTCTATTGGTATCGTTATTATTTGTTATTTTGATTATTATTACAGGTAGTCCTTGACCTATGACCACAATTGAGCCCCTGTTGCTGAGTGAGACATTTGTTCAATGCGTTTTGCCTCATTTTAATAACCTTTCTTGCCACAGTTGCCGAGAGAATCACAGGTTATGAAAACAATCAAACCACTGTTTGCTCTTCCTGGGCTCAACGCCTCCTGAGTTTGTATCTCTGTGCAAATACAGTGAATCTGAAAATTCAGAGGTTGCAATTGGGACCATCAAGAACTTGCTGAAAGCAGTGTCTTCATTTGGCGATATCGAACAAAGGAGAGACCGTTACTCTTACATAATTGATTTTCTTCTCAAACTACCCTTGGCTTTTAAGAAGTTCCTTTTCACTTTCGATTGCCTCGTGTCTGCATGTAGCATAATAAGTCCATAACTCTTATGTCCTGCATTCTGGAACAAGAGACGGTATGTAGGCTTTGATCTTTGTGTGCCATTTTTAAAAGTTTTTCTGTAATAGTATTTTTCCACAGTTTTTCTCCGTTTTGGGTTATCGCTAACCAAGCTGAGCTCCTTCAGTCTCTTCATAGGAGAGCAAATGCTCAAGCTACTTGATGTCTTTTCTGCAGACCACAACCTGAGGGGTAATATACGAGCAATTCTTTGAGCAAGATATTTCTTTGCAATCCCTTGATTTTATTCCAGTTCCTGGTTAAAACAAATGTGAGTGATTCAGGTGGGCTTGGAATACCTTGCCAAAATACCAAGGCTGGACTGTGTTCTCCGTCAAGAATAATCTGGAGTCATCTGGAGTATTTTCACATGGGTCCCAAGAGGAATTGTTTATTCGGCCCAGCTTGTAAAAGTCCAAGAACTCAAATATTTATGAAACCCAATGCTTTTTTGGAAAATGGTCCGTGTCTGCATATTTCCTCACGTCTGCTATTAAGCCCAGAGTGGAACGGGAGCTGGAAAATCTTATGCAATTCAGAATTTGTCCTTTTAGCGCAATGCAAGACGATCCTCAGATGTTTTCTGATTTTGCGTCATTTTGCCTTTCGTTTGATTTCATTTCTTGGACCAAGTTTGTATTCTCGGTTTCACATTTGGCTCATTCTCTGCTTTTTAAAAAATTAAAAAGAGAACACTTTGTTTGGAATCTGTCAAAATCTGTACATACAAATAATAGAGAGATGGCAAGGTTTCTTTTTCTTATTTTTAAGGAATATATCCAAATGTGGAACTGTCCATTCAAGGTTCCTTGGCACCAATTTTTTTTTTGTTCCCTCAAAATGTATGTTACCGTTGAAATTTACAGTACCAACAAGCAATAATTTTTCCACTCATTTTCGTTTGTACATTTTATTTATTTATCTACTGTTATATACTGGATGTGTATAGTTGTGTTAACTGTTCACTGGGCTAAAGTGAAACTAAGCTTTAGATCCGTGGTCGCCAACCTTTTGGACCGCAAGGACCACTAAATTCATAATTTTAAATCCAGCAGAATATTGGTATGAATCATTTTTTAAAGATACATACATTTCTAAAATAATGATCAGGGAACTTCCATTTTATTAATATAAAAGGTACCTATTTAATATAGCAAAATTTAAAAGGTTTATTTAATTATAACAAAATCTTTAAAGGTGTAGCAAAATTATTAAAGTTAGTTTAATTATTACAAAATAATTCTTCAAGTATTACACATTTTATTGTGATATTTGTTCCTGCTTGAGAGAGATAGAGAGACACACACACACAGAGAAAGAGAGACAGAGACAGAAAGAGAGAGAGACAGACAGAGAGAATGATCAAAAGAGAGAGAGAGAGAATGAGAGACAGAAAAAGACATACTCACAGACAGACAGACAGACAGACAGACACACACACACAGGAATCATACAACTATACCAAAACATTCAAATAATCTCCAGATTTTCTTGAGGACCGCCAAAACTTTCTCACGCCCCACTGGTGGCCTCTGGCCCACAGGTTGGTGACCACTGCTTTAAATGAACCCCATCTGTTTTTGGAGGGAAATTTAAGCATTTATATTTGGGCAGGCTTTTTCTAGTTTTATGATTAGGTAAGGCTCTGTGGGCCTAGAGCAGGGATGGCTGAGGAATTCTGGGAGTTGAAGTCCACAAGTCCTAAAGTTGCCAAGGTTGGAGACCCCTGGCCTAGAATATAAATCACAAGCATTTGCCTGCAGTTACAGAGCTCCATTTATGAGTCAATAAATGCTATTGCATCTATGCTGGCCTGCTTCTTGCCTACTGAAGCCCACTACACACTGCCTACTATCTCAGTTCTAATGGATTCTGAGTGGTCGATGGGTATTAAAAATAGCAATATTTTGAACAAGAAACAAAGAAATTGCAGGAGCCATCAGAGTATTTCCGCACACTTTAAAAATGTGAATGTTTTAGTGAAACACCAAAATACAGGCTAACTCCCTAAAAATCCCAACCTTGCCTTACTGCCTCTTATAGTTTTGAAGAACCAGAACAAAAAATCCGACAAGGAAAAATGCAAAATTGAGCATGGCTTCTAGGCCACAAAATTTCGCCTACTTCTTATTTGGCAGATTCTGCCACATTTCTGGCAGTTAGGATTCAGGTTAAACCCTGTCTGATCTGGCCGAACTGCTTCTGGGATAGAAGTCTTTATACGGGTAGGGTGCTTGGTTTACAACAGTTCATTTAGTGACCGTTCAAAATTACAGCGAGACTGACAAAAATGACTTACAGCCATCTTTCACACTTGCGACCATTGCAGCAACTCCTATCGTCATGTGATTTACATTTGGAAGTTGACAACTGACTCATATTTATGACGGATGCCGTGTCCCGGGATCAAATGATCCCCTTTTGCGACCATCTGACAAGCAAAGTCAATGAGGAAGCCAGATTCCCTGGACAACTTTGTTACTAACTTAACAACTGCATTGATTCACTTAACAAATGTGACAAGGAAAGTTGTAAATTGGGGCACTTAACACATTTCTCACTTAGCAACAGAATTTTTTGGCTCAACTTTGGTCGTAAGTGGAGGGCAACCTGTATTGAACTATGCCAAAGTTAGTACCTGAATTTTAGCATTTTTATACTCCACTCGCTCCTCAGCTGAACATAAGCATTCCAGATTGGACTTAAAGTAACAAAGAACAATTAAAATAAACCAAAGGTGTCACTTTGTTGTCAGGTCATGACACCCAGTTTTCATCGTTCCTGACCCCTTTTTTTGCATTCGTCAGTATCACAGTTTTGAAAGTGCTAATCATTAGAAGTTGCTCTGCATGCCAGCAGAAATGTTTTCCAGAAACTGCTCTTGGGTTTAGCCCATTCTTCTGTAAAACAGTAAAAATTTCAGCCAACAGTACGGAAAGCAGTCAAATACTGACCCAAAATTAAAATGAAAAGGAGGAGAGAAGGTCTGTAGGTCTTTATCTGACGTTAGAAACCGGTGAATTTCCCTGGACAGAGGTTTCCATAAATGGGGTGCTATCACCAAAAAGTCCCTAGCCACCACGTATTCTCCTTGCCTGTCATAAACTTGGAAAAGGATTCCTGTTGATTGTCTCATGGCACCAATAAGTGCTGGAGATAGGAATGCCTTCAAATATTTTGGTTTCTGCCGTCAAGTGCTTTCATTTGCTTAGAGTTGCGAAAGCTCAGTCCATAGTGAGGTAGGTTGCCATCATCGAGTCTCCATTCAAAGCTTTTAAGTTTTGGGCATAGGGTAAATTTGCACAGTGAGGCAACTCCACAACTCAGAGCAAACGGCTGGACACATGTTTTGCTCATTTGCTTTATGTAGCCCACATGTGCCTGTCGGTCCATTTCTACTTCTCGACTCGGTGAGGTTAAAGGTTGACTACCTGGGCAGATGACGCTTTTCGTTTTATTATTAACTTGATGGATGAACCTCTGTGCCTGGACACTGAAAATTAATTCCAGACCTGAACTCTGGAAGTGGAAGCTTAAACTCAAGCTACAGTTTGCTTGTGACCTTATAGTTTTGGGGTGACTATAAGTACGCTCAATTCTCTTCTTTAGCCTTTCCAAGTTAAAAACTAAAATTGTAGTTACTTTAAGTAAAAAGTTAGCTTCTTTTTAAAAAAAATGCCCAATTCATCTTCCAGGCATTTTGTGCAAATTGTGGGGTGCATTCTTGTAAAGGTTTTAATCTTTGAATATTTTGTCTTGTCTCCTTCCCTCTCCCTTTCCTCCTCTCTCCCCCTTTTTTTTTGGGGGGGGGGTTTGGGATCAGAACAAAGAAGATATTTTCTTTGTAGTCTTGAATAAAGAGGAAGGTTCTGGCCTGGGATTTAGCGTCGCTGGAGGAATAGACCTGGAACAGAAATCCATCATCGTAAGTGGGGACTGCATCTTTCTTTTAAGTGGATTGCGAAGCCAGCTGGAAATTAGATCGAGAACTCATTTATCAAGTCATGCGTTAGCTGTACAATCCTATTGTGAAAATTTGCCTGCTTTGTTTTGTATCCCGCCTGTTGATGCTATCAGGCAAGTGGGCCCTCGTGCCAGATATAAACTCTGATGCACGCAGGTTTGCCAAGATCGGTACCCGTGATAGGCTCCCACATATCTTGGCGACTGAAAATCCTAACATGAGCTTCATCCAAGCCTTATAACAATTCCAATCACAGGCTTGGCGTTCCTGGATTCCCAAACAGTATTTGGTGTTTTTTAACTGGGACATGAGAAAACCTTTAAATGGGCTGAAAGAAATACGTTTAGCTAAATATTTGCGGCTTATATGAACTGCAATTGCTCACCTACAGCAATGTTTTAGGATCACTGGGCTTTTGGCAATATAAAATGGAATCTTAGTTATGTCATCCAAATTTATTTATTGAATTTGCTCCATTTCTCTGCATACCAAGATGATTGCATTTTTGCTCTGCTACAGCCTTTTGACCCAACTTGGTTTTGGGTGAATATGAATTTATTTTGTTTTTATATATAGTCCATTCAGGAGTTCAGTGAAACTTTTTTATATAGTCCATTCAGGAGTTGACTGAAACTAGTATTTCTATGTGTTTTTCTGAATGATTCCATGCATTTTACAGAAATAGATTTGCCAATGGTAGAGATGAATACAGACTGAAGGCAAAGTCTTTCTCCAGTTAAGTTCAGTGGTTTGCCATTGTCTCCTTTTGGGTGTTTTGCAACTTCCCCCTCGGCCCTGGGACTTCCTGGGGTCTCCGATCCAGATACTAAACAAGTCCAACCCCCCCCCCACTTAGCTTCTCAAAATCAGCCAAGGTCAGCTAAATGCTGCCACCTGCTGGGACACTAAGGGGTTGGGCTTTAGTGACTCTTCCGATGAAATTCTATGAGGTTGACAGCAAAGTGAAGCTGCCCTGTTACTTTGCTTATTGCTTTGGGATTTATTCGGGTATTTCCGTTTGCTAAAAGTATATGGAGAATTCTCCAAACCAGCCTGGAGGCAAATTGCATAACGAGGCAAAGAGCATCATTTATGTGACGGAAGAATCTTGTTAACACACAATGCAGCCCACTTTCTCAAAACCATCTTCCAAAAAGTGTGTATCTGCCTTGGGAATTTGGCTCATAATATTGCAAGAAGCATCTGTTTTAAACATTAGAAGCGTTTGTTTCTACTTTTGGCTGACATTCCAACATAGTGCTGTATTATCTTTCCATTAACTTCCACAGAGATTTGGCTCACACGATCAAATTCAACTACATTGTGCAGCTATTTGGGAACTGGGCAGGTGGGTTGGTCTGTTTCTCTCTCATTGGTACCCTTTGGGCAAAGAGAAGACATCCCTTTACTGCCTGTGTTATACTTGGCTTGGAAACTTCTCCATGGACAGAATGCTAGCCTAGAGTGGCCTTTAAGTAGCTCCTGTAATTTAGTCCATTCCTTCTCAACCTTCTGAAAAACATCGTAGTTGGCTTCCAAACACCATGTCTTTAACTAATAGCATCAGGGAACTATTCCGTAATAAATTCGGCTGCCAATTTACATATCCAGTAGATTTATTGCCCTTCATTTTTTAATCAGCTGATAATTCAACATGTCTTTGTTTCCTCAACATTTGCTTTGCTTTAGATTGGGTGCTCTATATTTCATAGTAATTGACAAATAAATTGCTGCAGCTGGTATTCTTAATAGCAGGAGTCAAATTCTGGTCATTTGGATATTGTCTCACATCGCTCCCTTTAGATCCAAAGGCAGCATAACTAAACTGATGTTTATGTGATGATTTAGAGAAACCAGGAGACCACAGGTTCTAGTCTCACCTTGGGCACAAAGCCAGCTGAGTGACCTGGGGCCAATCACTGTCTCTCAGCCCTCAGAAGCAAGCAATGGCAAACCACTTCTGAAATCTTGCTATGAAAACTTCAGGGTCTTGTCCAGGCAGTTGTCAAGAGTCAAAACTAACTTGAAGGCACACACACAACACCCTCCTCCTCATAAATTGGGAAAAGATTAGTTAAATCTGCAAACAATTCTTTGATCCATTGACAATCTCCATCATCATGTGTCTTCTTGAAGGTGCATCGGGTGTTTTCCAAAGGGGTGGCTTTCCAGGAGGGGAAAATTCACCGTGGTGACCTCATTCTTTCTATCAATGGCACTTGTTTGGCGGGCTCTGTCCACGGAGATGTACTCAACGCGCTCCATCAGGCCAGACTCCATAAATACGCCATCGTGGTCATCAAGAAGAAGAAAGACCAAGCAAAGATGCGTCCTCTCAGCAATGACATGCCTACTTCTGATAGGCCACCATCAGTGGCTGCAGCCATGGGAAGTGAAGCAGGTACTGTACAATATGGGATCAGTAGTATTTGAAATGAATTCACCCACCTCTCTACTCTTTCAAGAAATCATAGCGATGGCAGGGAGAGATGTCCCTATAGAATTCATACTCTAATTGTACATTTTTGGATGGAGTAAGTGAAAATATGAAAATACATTCAATTGTCAGTTGGATTCTTTTAATATCCAAATCATCTTTTGAAAAATAGGAAGATGCTTAGATATCTTAAGCCAAAACAGAACCGAACTGCTAGATTTTTCACGCAGAACGGTTGAAAATCTGGCTCTCAGCTTTGGGTTTATAAATCAGATAATAAAGAGGAATGTTTTATATCCAGAGACATTTAAGATTTATATGCATTTGTATAATGCAACTTCAAGTATTCCAACAGCATAGATGAAGCCCTGCTCCCCCAGCTGAAAAAGAAGTCTCCCATGGTTTGCTTTCCATTTCAAAGGATATAAATAACGTGAGGAAGAAGAAACTTGCAAAATTATTATTTATCCTTTCCAAAGCTTTGGAGAACCAGACATGCCTCTGATGTATTGTCAAGGGATGTTTTGTTCTCTCTGTAGTGTGACCTCTTACAGATGATTAACCTATTTTGGATCATTAGAACGTCACCGAGAATGTTTTCTGCTTTTTCCCCCCTCTCCGAAGGTCCAAGTGCCGAGTTGAATGGGGCCATTTGTGTGGAACTTTTGAAGACTTCGGCTGGTTTGGGTTTTAGCCTGGATGGTGGGAAAGCTTCAGTCTCTGGAGACAGACCTTTGCTCATCAAAAGAATTTTTAAAGGTAACGTGGACAACTTCCTGACAATCCTGTCTTTTCCTCTGCCGAAAGCAGTTTGAAATCTCACTGCCCTCTTTGCAAGTCTGAATGGCATTTACTCAGGGATCAAATGTTCGGTCCAATTTTGGTGGAAACCAAAAGGAACACAGAACAAAGAATAACAGATTTGGAAGGGACCTTGGAGGTCTTCTAGTCCAACTCCCTGCTCGAGCAGGAGACCCTATACCAGTGATGGCAAACTTATGACCTCTCTGCTGGTATGTGAGCCCAGTCGCCCTGGCATTGCCCCAGAGCTGAGCATGGTCAGAAAGGAGTAGTGATGATGTCATGGAGCCATGCCCATGCTCAGAAAGAGAATAGCGGCGCCAAGTGATGACGTCATGAGCCACGACTCATTAGCCGCGACTCATCCAGGCACTCAGTTTCTCAAAGGTTAGCCATCACTGCCCTATACCATTTCAGACAAATAACCACCCAGTCTCTTTTCGAAAGCCCCCAGTGATGGAGCGCCCACAACTTCCAAAGTCAAGCTATTCCATTGGTTGATTGCTGTCACCGCTAGGAAATTTCTCCATAGTTCTAGGTTGCTTCTCTCCTTGGTTAGTTTTAGCCTCCAACCCCCTAATCATCCTTGTCGCCCTTCTCTGCACTCTTTCCAGATTCTCAACATCTTTTTTATATTGTGGTGACCAGAACTGGATGTAATATTCCAAGTGTGACCAGGCTAAGGCTTTGTAGCATTACCTATCTCCCCATAAAGAGTAAATAAAATAAAATAATAAAATAAAATAAAAATGTGATCCGTTGCCCCTGAAGAAAAGATATATGTTATCATTAACAAAATGGTGCAATCCGGTAATCCCCTCCTGGTATTTGTACCGTTCCAAGTGCCATCTTGCAAAGCCTCACCCAACAGACCAGCCGCTCCCCAATCTGTTTTGTCTGTGCCACTGTTGTCACCCTGTTTATCAAAAACGCTCAAGGCATCTTTCAAACAAAGTAACCTCTAGAGGTTTTATGCACGGACTGTAATGTAATGTATTCTGACGCTAAAAATAAGGGCACTTCTTTATTTTTCAGTCTTTCTACCAATCTGCACTTTGATATTTCCGCCAACAGGTGGTGCTGCCGAACAAGTTGGAACACTGGAAACGGGTGATGAAATTCTTGCGATCGGAGGAAAATCCCTGCTTGGACTCATGCACTACGATGCGTGGAACATCATCAAGTCTGTCCCAGAGGGGCCCATTCACCTGCTGATCAGGAAGCACCGGCCGCCGGAATGACGGATCCCCAACCCCTGATCTCCCACTTAGCTTTTGAGCACAATCTTGCCAGTTTTATTTGCCAGGAGCAGGGATGGTGGCATCTGGGATGTTATTCTTCTAGTTCAGAATGGTTCGATCAGCCGAGAAGCGTCAAGATGGATATGCAAGACTGGGGTCAAGCGTCCATACGGCCAGGCGGCTACCCCATGCTCAGACCTCATTAGAGGGCCTGCAGGCCCAGTTTGGTTCTCTTAATTGCCGTCAAGTTGTTCACTGAGGAAAGACAAACAAACCAGAACGTAGCAGCAGGAGGAACACAAGCCATCATGGCGGCAGTTACTGCCTGCACTGACTCTCTGGATAGGAGGAGCAGCAGCTCATAAATACGGAGATATCTTCAAGAGATCCCCTAAACTCTGGAGCTGACCTAAGCAAGGAACTGATTTAATGGGTTCTTGTTTTGCAGATGGTGTCTTTTCTTGATAGAAAGTATCGTAATTTCCCGACAGATTTCTTCCTCCTTGCTGGGATTCTTACTCGATTTTTGCCACAGACACTCAGAAGCAATGCTTCGTGTTTATGATCTGCTCTCTCTTCAGTACACCCAGGGGCTGGGGCGGGGGGGAACATAGGATATGAAAAGACTATGGAGGAGCGTGTGCAAAGTGCACCTGCTGTGTAGCCTGAATAGCTGATACCAACTATAGAAATCCGGAGCAATAGGAGGGGAGGAAAAAAAAAATCCCTGCATTTTATACATTAAATCGATGACTATCTGTGTCTTTTGTTTTTAATGCCAAAGATGGCACAATAGAGTGTTTTGCATTGGTTGTATGGAAAGTTCGGTAGTATACAGGGGGGGGACGGGAAAAAGAGAGAAGAAGACGGCATTTGGTTTCTTCTTGTTATAATGCAAAGAATTTTGGTATCTTCTTTTCCATCACATGGACTGATGGCTCTCGGATCCAGTTCTGGGCATCTCCAATTCAACGGTCTTGGATATCAGAAGCTTCAGAGCTGGAAAAGAATTTTGCCAAAGATCAGGACGAGCTGTTGCCAACTAGAACAGTGATGGCAAACCTATGGCACGCGTGCCGCAGTGAGCACCCACAGCCCTCTCTGCTGGCACGCGAGCCAAGTCACCCCAGCATCGCCCCAGAGCTGAGCATGCTCAGAAAGGAGTAGCAGCGCTAGGTAATGACATCACAGGGCCATGCACATGCTCAGAAAGAGTAGCGGCGCCAAGCGATGATGTCACGAACTGCGACTCATTAGTCATGACTCGTCCAGGCACTAGGTGTCTAAAAGGTTAACCATCACTGAACTAGAACAACAAATGCTTAGCTTAGAAGGACCCCGTGGCCTGATTTGGTGAGAGACAGCTTCATAGGTTGGTCTGGAAGCCACTGGCCCCCAAAGGGACACCTCAGGTTTAGCCATGAACTCATTTTCATGGTCCTTCTTAAACTCTTAGTGGTCAAAGAGAAGTGTTTGCCGTAAATTTTGTAACTGATAACTATTTATTAGGAAATGTACTATGTATTAGGAAACCTGAATGTCTTTTAAAACGTCTGGATGATTTGAATGTGCCCGTCTGATATTTTTACATTTTGTAACTCAAACTGAGCGATGAGATTGTCCAATATTGGATGACTGCAAACGTTTTCTAGATATGCCAGGTAGTTTTGACTTCAGCTGCTTTTGTGGGTCCAGCATGCTTTTAGTTTTAAAAAAAATGAGAATGTCTGGGAAAAAAATATGTGTTTTCTATTGTGGTGGTAAGAATTTTTTGAGGACTTGGGGAATGCTAATGATAATGTCTCAACTGTCAACATTATATCACCAAAACTGGATGTGACACTATATGCACATTGAAGAATAGATACAGGGAGAAAATATAATTAGAAACAATTGGTGTTTTTCTAGGACAGTTTAGTAGGAATGTAATGTTCAGTGTTTAATCATCCAAAATCATGGTTATTGGCCCTCTAGAATTTAAATTTGAAGAATTTTAGAAAAATGGAACTTTCCTAATGTTGAGGGAGATAGAGTACACTATATTAAAATAAGGAAGTAAACCAAGATCACATTTTGAAGACGTGCACTCTTGATTTGCCTAAAATTGCATTCAATATTTTTTAAATCAAATGAAAGGAACAATTGATACAGTTCCAGTCATGAAAGTAAATATTATTTTAGTTGTGCTCTATTGCTACATGCAAATATCTTTTTTGGGGGGTTTTCTTTTAGCTCCTTGACTTTTTATTCTAGTCTACAGCCTGTATTTCCAGATTGTTCCTCATCTAAGAGGTCACCAGGTCTGATCTGCATAGCTTCTTTGGATATCAGTCAGGTGCTGCCAACTGTTGTGACTTTTGAAACAAAGAGAAAACAAATTACAAGCCCTGGCCTGAAAAGTCTGTGGGTTTTCTGGATTTCAATTCTACATGGCCATAACTTCCAACTCTATTCTAAAATGTTGGTTTTAGCAGTTTTTTGTGCATCTGTGGTAGCAGTTTCTTAAAAAGACGGTTAAAGATTCTGTGTGACTGCACGTGTTCCCTCTAGATTGTGGAAAGTGTGTATGTAGTTCACAGTCTCAAAATGAACAATAATTACTGTTGTGTACACACTTCACAGCATCACATGCACTAGTTCTGAATATTTCTCGCACAGTCCAAGCACAAATCATTATAATGGGGAAAATTCTTTTAGGCAGAGAGCTAAATGTAAGGCAGGATAGCCTGGTTTTGTTTTTGTCTTGATTTTAAATAAACCAGGATGATGGGGGGTTTGGGGAGAGGCCGGTATCAGCACAAAGCGGTATGATAATCCTAAAATAAATTGGGGAATTAGTTTTCAAGGAAATGATAAATACTGGAAATAAATCATATATATATCTTGTTCCCGTTGCCTTAAATTCCTATGTCAGTATCATACTCTCGATTCCAGATTCTGGAAATTCTCCAAATGAGATTTATATTTATGACAAATCCATCTACACTGAGCCATATCACTCTTGTGGTGAGTGGATTTATTTTGTATATTTGTCTGAAACCACGTATTCAACAGGGTGGGGCTAAAAACAGTCAAAATGACAGCTGCAACCCATGTGATTCAAACCCAATCTCTCTTTTATACACATTGAGATACACTTCAAAAGAGGCCGGGCTTTGCACAATCACAATCTCTTTCATTACTTTCGGGGAACCCCTTCCGATGCCCCCAATCCATATATATAAATTTACAAGAAGTGCTTTCAGAAACAAAACAGATACATCTAATGGAGACTTATTGCAAATGGATTGCAGTTCACTTTACTGCCAATGTTGTTACAACATATTTAATCTGGTTAGCCCCTAACTCAAGTTATATCCCTTTTCAGCACCTTGGACAGCTCACCGTCATGTTGGCCCTATCAAAAATTCACCATTTCAACTAGTTGACATGATTGTATTCCACAGCCCTATTCGCTTTCTTCAGGAAGGACTTAGTATATAACAGCTGTAGTCAAGCTGTGGACCCCAAAACATGGCGGGCCCCATTCCCACCAATTGAACTAATTGCTAATCGACAATTCATGTATATTTTTCCACATTTTTCTTGATCTGTCTGTGGACCCCCTGGCAAATTGCTACGGACCTCAAGGGGTCCACAGACCCCAGGTTGAAAATCTCTGGTATATAATACAAACCACTGTAATGAAGCTGGCAAGGCAAGGTCTCATTATGCCATCAATCCCCTTCCGTATTGGTTAGGCAGGCATCAGAAAGTGGAGCTTGGGGCCCTGCAGCCAATCAGTGGTTGGGAGGAGTGTTCTGCAAAGAAGAAGTTTGTTTCTTCAGAATTTTTTTGTGGCAGCCATTAAGTGAATACCGTGGTTGTAAAGTGATCACCTTGGTTATTAAGTGAACTCATGGTTTCCTATGGACCGGTTTTGCCAAAAGCTAGAAGTAAATGCTGGTTTTCATAAAAACCATCATAAAACACAATTGTGACCTTGGAGTACTACAAATGGTCATAAATGTGGACCGGTTGCCAAGTACTTGAAGTGGATAATATGACTGGGGGGGGGAGCCTGACCATCAAAATTTTGCATTTAAATCATAAGTACCCCCCTAGGTAAGTCCATCAGAACTTCAAACAGTCACTAAATGGCCTGATTGTAAGTCAAGGACTATCGTATCCTTATATAGAAATGCTACATTTGAATTATGATTCTGAATCACCATCTGTAAATCTTCTTCAGGCTACTATTCCCCTCTTTTTCCTATTAAGAGTAGGTTATCACAAGCCATGCAAAAACTTAAGAACTATGAATCCAAAATTCGGTAGCTCACGAGACCAAAGGAATTCTGGTAGTTTCTGGTGCTGATAGTCACATTAAATTAGAGCAATCTGGCAGCAAAATTGAAATCTGAGCATGAGCTAATACGCTGCCTACCGTTGTGCTGTTGGCATGCTTGTCTTTTCTTCCAGAATTGCTAGGATAAAGATACCTTTAAATCTAGGCGCTTTGTATGAGAATTTGCCATCAGTCACTTGATGTATACATGAAGAGCGAACTTAATGTATTGTAATTTTATAAATATTAATTTGGAATCGTGACGGAATGCATTCAGCTTGCGTAAGTCCATCTGTTTGCCAGACGCGAAAGTTAATTATGTGAAAAGATGAATATCGTTGAAAAGTTGTGATTAATTTTATTTTTATGCTGTCTTTTACCTTGCTCTAGACATCAATTATCTGTCCCGATTACTGATGAGCTGTCATCTTGATAATAATAATAATTTTGGATTAGTGGATCTGAAATTAGCATATTGCAGAAGCTGGGTGGAATATATATTTGTCATGTTCGTAGGAAGTGGCACCTTGTAAGAGCTAATTGAGCACAGAAGTTACACCAAAACACAATGGAAAGTTGGAAGAACTCAAAATCAGTAAAAATCTGGTGGATTATAGAGTGCAAATCAGATGCTTAGCAGGTGAATTTCTACCATTGGAACATTTATGTGACTCCCAATGTGTGACCTGACAGTCAGTCTCCCAGGCATAGCTTTGCTACCCCCTCTTACCCAGGGAGTGAGGTGGTATGTGTCAAGAAAAGTCAACATGGCCTCTGCAATCATGCAATTAAAGCATCTGATTCATGTAAAAGAAAAGGGGCAGGGCATTGCTGGATTACAGCTTCCATCTTGACTTTTTAGACCTCTTCTGCCAACACCGCTGCCTCGTATCCTTTGTATGAAACAGGCCACAATTCTGCGTGGGTTTTTTTTATATATATGTAACTGCGACACATTACTTCCAGTACGATGCTGTATATTAACACAATCGTTTTTATAAATATGTCCTTTGTGTTCAGATTATTTTTAAACGCCTTGTTGTATAAAGATAAGTGCAATAATAGGACGTAGACTGTGTACCTTCCCAAATGGGCTTTACTCCAATTGTCTGAATGAGCATCTCTTAAAAAAAACAAAAACGTTTCACTGCAGTTTTTTTTTAGTGACTTCTGAAAATAAATAATAATGTTACTTTACTGGGTTGCTCTTTGTCTTGAAATGCAGGAATCTTGAACGTAACGTCATTTTACTTCCCAACATCATATAGCGTTGACACGTTGCGCTAATCTTTAATTTGCTCAAATATGGATTTTAAAAAAAAATCATACTGACTTAGGTTTGGGAAATGTACCTGTTTATCAAGCATAGGCTACAGCAGGGATTTCCCAACCCCTGATCCATGGACCAGCACTGAGCCACAGCACGACAGCATTACCGGTGGGATCTCACAGAGTTGGTCTCCTCCAAGTGCTGTCCGCTAAACAATGCCGGCTGGCGGGCCCACGGGTGAGGGCCTTCTCTGTGGCTGCCCCAGCTTTCTGGAACCAGTTACGTCCAGAGATCCGGACCATCCTCACCCTAACGGCCTTCCGAAAGGCCTTGAAAACTTGGTTTTCCGGCAGGCATGGGGCCGTTGATCTCGCCTGGCGATCTGGTGAGATCCAGCCATGAATGGCGTGTGAGTGTATTTTAAAGCTTTTTAAATGTTTTTTAAATATTTTTTAATGTTGATTTGTTGTGTAGGAGAGGGGTGGCATACAAATATAACAAATAAATAAATAAATGCCAGAAACCAGGCTGCGCAAACAAGCGAAGCCCCATTCGCAGGATGCAGGCAGCACATGAAACCACACACCCTCCGGTCCGCAGAAAAACCTCTCTCTGTGAAACTAGTCTCTGGTGCTCAAAAGGTTGGGGGCCGCTGGGCTATGGGATATAATGCCTTGATTCACACAACATGCACAGAACAATGGGTGAAAGGCCCACATTATACCCAAATGGGTATATCTATAAAAGGAACCCCAAGAGTGGTGCTCACCGCTGGAGGTGGCTGACAAGGTCTTATCTCATTATCTACAGGACCGCATTCTGCCGGCCAATACCTCCCACCGGCCCGTCCGCTCGCACAGAGAGGGCCTCCTCAGGGTGCCGTCGGCCAAACAATGTCGGCTGGCAACCCCCAAGGGGAGAGCCTTCTCTGTGGTGGCTCCCACCCTCTGGAACGACCTCCCACCAGAGATTCACCTTATCTCAGACCTCCGTGCCTTCCGCCGTGCCATAAAAACTCACCTATTCACCCAGGCTGGCCTGGCCTAACCACACCTTCCTCCGCTTATAAACCATTTTTATTTTATTATGTTGTACGTTGCTATTCATTTTTTAACCTGGCTGTGCACCGCCCTGGGTCCCTTTGGGGAGAAGGGCGGTATAAAAGTTTTGAAAAATAAAAAAATAAAAAAATAAAATCCATCACTCAGCTTCGGTTTCAGTATAGTTTTAATGTTTTAATTCTTTTTCTACTTGTATAACTTGTAAGCCTCCCGGAGTCACCTTATAGGGGAAACGGGCAGCATAAATATTTAATCCGTAAGAGTGGTGTGGTGACCTCAAGGTGGAGTTCTCGCCTCACAAGCGGGAGGCTGTGAGTTCGATCCTAGGTAGCGGCAGATATTGCTCTCTCTGGGTGCAATGAGTAGTTGCTGCAAACTCGGCATAGGTGTCAGGAAGGGCATCCAGCTAGTAAATGCTCAGGTCATCCAAGGGATTACAGGGCCATTAAAGGAATTTTTTTCATAGATAAATAAATAAAATAAGTTAGCAGGGATATCCTCACATTTTGTCAACAAAAATCCCAGTTGCAATGTATGTCTGTGAAAGCTGGGCTATAAGGAAGGCTGAACGTTGTAGAATCGATGCCTTTGAGTTGTGGTGCTGGAGAAAACTCATGCGAGCCCCTTGGACTGCAAGGCGATCGAATCAGTCAGTCCTGGAAGAAATCTACCCTGACTGTTCATTAGAAGGACAAATGATGAAGCCGAGACTCAGATATTT
>JANHFO010001961.1:7631-17839 GCA_032468095.1 Pareas carinatus | reverse complement strand
AACTACAACTCCCATAATTCCTCAGCCACCCTGACTGAGTGAGGAATTCTGGGAGTTGAGGTCCGCAAGCCTTAAAGCGACCAAGGTTGGAGACCTCTGTTCTAGTCCAACCCCCTACTCAGGCAGGAAATCCTATATCACTACAGACAAATGGTTGTCCAATCTGTTCTTTAAAACCTCCAGTGTTGAAGCACCCACAACTTCTGGAAGCAAATTTTTCCACTGATTAATTGTTCTAACTGTCAGGAAATTTCTCCTTAGCTCTAGGTTGTTTCTTTCCTTGATTAATTTTCATTAATTGCTTCTTGTCCTGCCTTCGGGTGCTTTGGAGAATAGCTTGTGATTGTTAAATGAATTATCCCAAATTTTACAATCTTTTTTGCATAGCTGTTAAGTAAACCACTGCAGTTATAAGTGAATCGTGCCGTTGTTAAACGGATCCAGTTTCCCTCATTGACTTTACTGACTTGTCAGAAGCTGGCTAGGAATGATGTCTGGATGTTGGAACTGACCACATGCCAGTGGTCAAGCAACCATAATTTTGACTGTGGATGCTGCAACAATTGTAAGTGTGATGCCCAGTCATAAGTCACTTCTTTTCAGTGCTGTTGTAAGTTTAAATGGTCCCAAAACAAACATTTATAAATCTGTGTCATTTTTCTCTCCATTGTCCCCCAGTCCGGTATCCTCCACTTGTACAGTTCCCAGACTGCTTTACTGGTTGAGAAATTCAGAATTTGCAATCTCAACGTACAAGGGGATGCCAAGTGGAGTTTTCAATTTAGTATTGGTGTCACAAAGTCTAGTTCAAGTTATCACATTATGCTGTCGTGACACACAATATTTGCCCCCTCCATAACTTTCACTTTTTGATTTTGCATAGCTCTTTAAGCTTAAGTGATACATATCTAAAAAGGGCGGAACTTTGATTACAGCCACCATCTTGATTTTTTTAGAATTAGAATTATTAAGAATTTTCATACAGTAAAAGTCAAGTCTAAAGAAATAGAAAAGAAAAAACGAGTTATGAAATATAATGACTTCCAACCTTCTCTTAAACAGATATTTTTTTTAAAAACCTGTCTCCCCATCCTCTAAACCAGAGGTCCCCAACCTCTGGCTGGCTGAGGAATTCTGGGAGTTGAAGTCCACAAGCCTTAAAGGGACCAAGGTTGGAGACCTCTGCTCTAAACTGTAAAGGCTGCATTCAGGATTCATAGATTTAGATTTGTGAGGACCGTCCTGCTCCAAAAATACTTTGAGTGGTTTATAACATGCCCAATGCATTAAGCTATTAAAGCACAACCAACACAACAAGACTACAATAGCATTTCCCAACAATCAAGTGGAGGGAGGGGCACCAACCCTGGACGAACTGTGTAGATACCCTAAACAGGTTTTTAAAGAACTTCTGGAACACTTGAAAAGTGGGTCCCATACTTATCTCAGGGTGATGCTATTCCAGGGTTGTGACAGACAAGGCACAGTTCTTCCGTCCCACAAGGTGACATTTAACTGAGGGGACCTGGAGAGCCTCTACACTTCCCAACTGGATCAGATGGGCAGAAACAAGTTCAAATAACCAGGCCCTATGCCAGTGATGGCTAACCTTTTAGACATCGAATGTCTGGATGAATTGTCACTAATGAATCATGGCTCGTGATGTCATTGTCTGGCGCCGCTACTCTCTTTCTGAGCATGCTCAGCTCTGGGCTGATGCTGGGACGACTTGGCTCGCATGCCAGCAGAGAGGGCTCTGCCTGCTGACTGTGGCAGGTGTGCCATCGGTTCGCCATTACTGCCCTATTCTATGAAGAGCTTTATAGATAACAACCACTTGATTGATTGATTCATTCATTTCATTTCATTTCATTCATTCATTCGTTCATTCATTAATTCATTTTCTATGCCAAAGTCACTGAGCAGTTTACAACAGAATACACACATGACTAAAAGCACAGTTAATAGCAGAATTAAGAACAAGGGTTAAATTGAATGTATTTATTTATTTATAAAATATATATAGGCCGCCCATCTTATCTCAAGACAACTTTGGACAGGAATTGCACCCGGAAGTCATAGGGGTGACCAATGGAGCTCACCTAGCACCAATGACACAAGGCTATAATGAGAAGTTCCTGTTATTGCTTGCTCGGGTACATTTTGAGCCACTTGTATCTTCTGGATGGTCTACCGGAATAATCTCATGTATAGTGCATCCAGTACTTTGTGAGGTGACCAAGGAATGAGCTTCTCCAGAGCTTCCCAGCTGAGGGGTGGGTGCAATTGGCATACCCGATGAACTTGTGCAAACGCCCTCTTGTTCTGTCACCTGTTCTTTGAGAAGTAGCTGCAGATCTAGGAGGACAGTAAAATTGGGCACAGACTCAGTGGAGAGGTGTTATCCCAACCAGGACTACTGATGAAAGCGCCTCCAGCCTAGGGAGGTCAGACAGACGTAGCCACTCAATTGTGCCAAGGCTGTCCTTCTGCTTCCAGATCCAAACTGTTATGTAGCTTGGGAAGCAGACACGGACACAGCGGTGAACTAGTAACTGTTTAATCAACAAGAACCGAGACAAGAGCACACACTCCGTGCCCCTCTTAAATACTGCATTCAAACATTCCTGGTTGCGGCGCAAGCAGCCAACTGGCAGTCCCAGCGCTTGCTGCTTGCTTGCTATTGGCGGTTTATTCTAAGCCCGGCTCGGCCAATCCCAGCTCGCGGTTTTCTCGTGCTACTGGCCACCGGACAACACACAAACAGCCCCAGTCACTGGGTCCAGTTGACAGTCGAATCCTGGTTTTGAAGATGAAATCTCCAGGTCAAATCTGACTCCTAGTGAATTCTTGAACACAACCGCACAATTTTCTTGGCAAGAGTCTAGAAGCCGTTGTTTTCAGGATGCTTTGACTTCCCAGTCTAGCAACAGGTTTTGTCCAGGTCTGGCTTGGCTAAGCTTTTAGGCTCAGTCAACTTCAGCTACATGTACAGCCACCTTGATTGGCATATCATAACAGTAGTCTGATTACGAAGACAACTTTCAACAAGTTTTGGGTGTTTTTCTGTCATAAGAAGGTAAGAAGAAGTGAGCATCTTTAACTAAAGGCCTACCTAGTCGTGCTTTTTGTGCACCGTGATCAACCGAGTAGACAACACTGACCTTTCATTTATATTTTCCATCTCTTGTTTCTCAGAGACCTCAGCTCAATACATCCATTCTCTCAGCTGCAGCACATGAAACAAAGTGTGGTTCCATTTTGTTGATTTATATAAAGCCATCATACCAGCAGTCCTGCTTTCCACTCCTTTCCTAATGATTCTCTGGGCAAAAAGAAATCCATTTATTTTTTTTCATAGCAGTCATGTAGTGGGGCCACCATTTTTATGAAGATGAATCACCCTGAAGTCAAAGTCTCATTCCTTATCAGAGGAAACATGATAGCTTGAAGATTTCCTGCCTTATTTGTTCATTGTGTGAAGGTACAGGACAATTCAGAACAAAGGCTTCTTCATATATTATTTTAGTAAGCTGTTGGATTAACAAAATAACTCGCAGGCTACATAGTTTAGCCATGTTCTAGGGGTGCTCTTAGCAAATCACAATGCTTGAAGGCTTCACTGTCTTGACTCTAATTCATGACTTGTCCTTCCTCTTTCTTTCATACACTAAATTCTTAGAAGTGGTACTAATAACTATTTAGTAAGTAAACATTGACCTGTTTTCTTCCTTTTAATGACCTCCTGTCCAAGGCTGGAGATTTGTGAGCACACGAGCTTAATGGGGTCACTTTGTTCCAGACTCTGTCAATTATAGAAATGTATTGCTAGCTTTAGTGGATAATTTAAATTCACACTCTTTATCCTTTGATCCCTTTCTTGGATCTCTTCCAAATTTTGGTATTTGGCCTCTGCGTGAATGATGCGTTCTATATGGCCACTGCTGTCAACTGTATCATGCTGGATATCTCTACTTCCTTTTTGTGACAGTACAAATGATTGAGATTTTGATATGCAATGCTGCCTTCTGAAAGAGTTGCTTTGCAGGATTGGAGATCTTTTTGAATCCATTACTCCTGCTGAAGTAGAAAGAGGTGATCAAGGCTTTGGGACTTCCTGGCATGGCTTCGATTGGTATGCCAGTTGCAGCCCTACCTGACGGAGGAGGGCATACCATAACAGTTTATGGCCTTATCAATACCTTGCTGGATTATCACAGTCTACGCCACATGGGGTACCTTGAAAGCCACTTCAAAAGCTCCATGTGGTCCAGAAGGCAGCAGTCTCAGTATGTCAACTGACACATATTGCTAAAACCATATCCTATCCTTCTTTTAGATCATGCACTGGCTTCCAAGATGCTCCCAGGCATAATTTAAATGGAATATTGTGCCCTGTAATACTTGACACACCTCGAATTTCAGATACTCCAGTTATGGGCCAAAGCGGTAATTTGGAAAAGAACAGCTAATAGTGCCTTATTTCCCAAATATCAGGAAGCAGAAGGTAAGAGTTACAGGTATTTAGTGAAATAACCTCCCAAGCCGGACCCTAACCCAACCCTCTTGCTGATGTCATTCAGGAAATTACTTGAAAACAAAACTTTTTAGTGAACCATTTAAGAAGATACCTGCTGGCTGGATTTACTTTTTGTTAAATGACGGCATTGATCAGGTGATGATGTGTTGTTAGTTGATTTATTTTTATTATGAGTCATTAAATGTTTATGGACTTTTATATTCATGCAATTTACCAGGATCGTTTTCATTGCATTTTGCTTACTTCTAGAAATCTCGATAGAATTATGGTGGTGTAGAAATAGACAAAATAAACATTCCTTTTGGTATGGTTAAAATATATCCTCCCCTTTGGGAGGGCTGTGTTGTAATATATAAAGAAGAGTGTCTCTCTGGTCTAGCACCAACCAGTTGCATGTGAGGTGCTCAGAAGTTGGTAGGAGGGTGTTAGCAATTTGTAGTTAAGGTTTACTGCCTGTGATGTGGGCAATAGTATATACCACATCAAGACTGATAAGTATGGATAGTCTCTTTTAAGAACATCTTAATTGGAGGTCTTTGCTACATCGGGTCAATTAACTCTCCTATTTTTATTCAAAGTATTTCAATCAACTTTAAATGTCTTCATTCAAACGATTCAATAAACTCTGATCCTGAAATGAAATAAAAATGAATGTTGGTGAGGGTCGTGGCGCAGTGGCTGGAATGCAGTATTGCAGGGAGTTCGATCCTGACGGGGCTCAAGGTTGACTCAGCCTTCCATCCTTCCAAGGTCAGTAAAATGAGGAACCAGATTTTGGAGGGCCATATGCTGACTTGGTAAACCACTTAGAGGGGGCTGTAAAGCACTGTGAAGCGGTATGTAAGTCTAAGTGCTATTGTTATTGCTATGTGAGTGTTTTCAGGGGAACATGTGAAAAGAGGCAAGTCTTTATGTTATAGGAGAGGCTGCCATTTTGACTTCCCTCACCCTTGGGTGTATGTGAGTGAGTGTAGAAAGAGACAGGGTAAGGAAGTCTATGGAGATTCTCAATCATCCAGGTCATGGTTGCCCCAAAGGTGCTTTTTTTCCCCCAAAAGGCAACTGAACTTTCTTGTTATTTTTCTTAGAAAATGTTTTGCTTCTCACCCAAGAACCGAATAAGCTTCTTGGATGAGAAGCAAAACATTTCCAAAGAAATGTTCTTTTTTTAAAGCATCTTTTTGAGAAAGTAAGGAAAATGATAGAAATACGCACGCTCCATTGCCAGGGCAATGAGCAACAACACATATTTTAAGTCCACAACAGAGAGATAATATTCAGAAGAGGCTCAGACAGAAAATGTGCAAGATTCTGTTATGATAGCTAATCTCAGTAAAAGTTGGTTTACCCTTCCTGGGGCGTTGATGTTTTTGATCTGGTCTACCTGGTGGGGCTAGTGGCATGTGTGTATGGGTGAGACAGATGTACTTGCCTTGGCATGTGTGTGTACCTCTGTGTGTGTGTATCTCATAGTAATTTTAGATCACCTGCTTCACAGATAGGCACCGGATAAATATTACTACTTGCCGTGCACCACTTACCCACAGCCCTGACTCATTCTTGAACTGCCCATTCTTACAAACTGAGCGGCCCTTAGAGACCGCCACTCCACAACACACGG
The DNA here is from genome assembly GCA_032468095.1 of Pareas carinatus. Lineage (NCBI taxonomy): Eukaryota > Metazoa > Chordata > Lepidosauria > Squamata > Pareidae > Pareas > Pareas carinatus. The sequence goes on along the minus strand of JANHFO010001961.1, from coordinate 11,678 downwards.
ATAAATAGTAACCCACTTATTGACTTGTGGTTGCTGTTGATCAGGCTGTTTAGCGCTAACAGGGAAGAGGGCTAGGATTCTTGGTGTGAGGGTGTCACTCTGTAAATGCACAGGAATGCAGATATTATTTCCAAAAGTGGCTTTTCCCTCCTCTCGTGCCATTGAGAGCAAGCCAACGCCGATCTGTATGTTAAGCAGTGGAATCTGTGCAGTCCACACAAGGCTGTATCATCTCAGGTCATGACTTCCCAGGAAGAATGTGAGAATGTAACTGGAATTTGTCGTGGTGGGTCTGAGTGAGTGCCCAGAAATGCTGCGAGTTGTAGTCACAATGCAGCTGAAAAGTGCTAGCTGAGGGAATGCAGACTGAGCCATTTGATATCCTCTTTCCATCCATGAATTCAAGAAGTCAGACAAAAACAAAAAGGCATTAAGGGTTTTTAATAACGATAATGTGACATTTAGATTTTAAAAGACTAGAAACCATTACTAACCCAGGAAACTGTGAGGCTTAGGTGGAGGCCTTGGGTGAGTTATATTCAAGCAGAAATATTCTGAAAACAAATATGGAGCTGATAATAGGGTTCTACTGTATTCAAAAGACATGATGAAAAAGCTGAAAGACCACAACACCTCCTTGCCAGGAATTGCCACTCAAGTAAGCAGAGATTAACATCAAGATTAATACTAGACCAACAATCAAGTGATATACATTACCTCAATCAAGGAACTACCAACTCAGACAAACAATCAAACAACAAATAACAGACTAATCAAGGAATTACCAAAAAACCCTCCAAACCAACAGTGAGAGGGCCAGCTACTTGTATATAATCACTCCCTTCTAGCACTGATGATGTTATCTAGTTGGATAATGAAACGTCTGCAAGAAAACCATTAAGCTGGGAGATCAGATGTTTCTATTTAGTACTAAACAAACATTATGCTAATACATGTATTGACTATTTATAGGACTGCCTCTCCCACAGTGGAACCTGCCTATTTATTCATCTCAAAAGAGGAACAGACTCTTGAAAATTCACACACACACACACACCTGCTTCTCTGCTAGCAGAGGTTTGATGATCGAGTACACAGGATGGGGCCATCTCTTGTGGGGCTTTTCAATGCATGCCCTGAGTGTACATTTTGGGGTCTGTGTGTATAGAGGTGGCTCAAGTATACTGCAGCTGAGCAGTTTATAGCTCTAATCCTAGTTCCATTTGGCCCTTGGCCTAAGAGGGATGGATCCAGATGAAGTTTCAACTTCTCTTCTGTAAATTGGTGCTTGGGAGAAGGAAAAAGAAGAGCACCAGAAGGTGAATGTGTGTGCCTGCTTGTTGTTGATTCTGCCCTTATTCCATTCTTTCTTCACCCCAACCCATTGTGTATTGTCCCCTTCCTGTAATCCCTAAAAGAATGCAGCTCTCAGCCAAAAAAAAAGAGGACATGGTGGATAGGTCTTGCATCAAAATGAAAACAGGACCAATGTCTCACCTACAACTATTTCCACACATGAACTGTCCCCAACAGCCTGGAAAACTCAAGATGTGACCTTAGAAAGCTAGCAGGGTAAGACTTCATTGGTACCTGGATGAGAAACTACTAAGAAATCCTATGGCTTAGGCTTGAATGGAAATGTCAAAAAACGTTCCCTATGGGAAGAAATTCAATGGCCATGTCAAACTCATCCCAAAGAGAATCCCTGAGCACGAATGAAAATCTAATTGTAGGACAGGATTGGCTCCTTTCCATGACCCTGAAATTCTTTCCTCTGTCTTAGGCTACTTGTGTATCAAGAAGATACCTCTTAGTTCAACCCCACTAGATGGGACCAAGGGGGAGCATTGGAATCCAGAAACGCTTCTTGGCGCATGGGACCTCTTCATAATATAGGCCAGTCAACTTTCTCCTAACAGGTGTCAAACACAACTGGGCCATTCTCCAGCTGAGACAAAACAACCCAGGCTGTTGGGGTGAAGCCTAGGCCAGCTATGTGTGGCATGTAATATCACTCTGGGGCGGGGAGGCAACCTGATCTTCAGAAACCTCTGCCCACTGACACATGTGGAGAATGCTGGTTTAGATGTCATTTAAGCTGCTGTTCCTCCAGTCTTCTTTTCTTGAGCAATGGCATGTTTTAAAAGTGGGTGGGAAGGAAGCCTGCCGTTTGGCCTCTTGAACACATGAAGCAATGACAGAGATTATAGGAATATTCCCCTTGTAAGTAATGCCCTTCAAATTCCAGGGACCATAAGAAAGGACGCTGGCCACAAACAACAGAAAAGTGTGCTAATGATGAATGCTGGTGGCGTGTCAAGATAGTATTACCAAGGCCAGCAAAAAAAAAAAGGTCTGGAAATGTCCTTTTAGACCTTCCTACAGAAAACGAGGCCTTGCATGAATCCATGTAAAGGTAACATCTTTATGTTAAATGACATGGATTTTATAAAGGACAGACTTTGATAAGATATTATTAACTTCTGACGACAAATTGATTTTAAAAATGTATAATTTTTCGTTAAATTTAAAAACAGAAGATGAACAAGTTAAAGAGACAATGATAATGTGAGCAAAGAATTTTGGATATCCTATAGACTGAGATAGATGGCAAAATTTATGGGAAATAAATTATAGATTGAAAAAATCAACAGCATATAAAGAAAACTTATATAAAATGTTTTATAGATGGCACATGACACCTATAAGAATGGCAATAATGTTTCAAGGTGTATCAGTTAAATGTTGGAAATGTAAATGTAAAGTAGGCACTTATTAACATATGTGGTGGACTTGTAAACATGTTAAAGAATATTAGGAAAAAGTTTATATTTGGTTAAGAGAAATATTAGGAATACAGACAGAGATTAAACTCAAGATTTTTTAATTAGGTATAGTTCCAGAAAATTTTAATAAGCAATATATATATTTGACTGTACATATATTAACAGCAGCGAGAATTATTTTTGCACAAAACTGGAAAAAAGAAGAAATACCACCAGAAGAAGAAGTAATAAAGAAGATGCTAGAATGTGCAGAAATGGACAGACTGACCATAAGAATGAAAGAAAAAGAAGATTCAGATTGTTTTCAAATTTGGAACATTTTATAGATGGCTCGAAAGAAGGATGAAGGAGTAGGAATCAAAATGTATTAAGGTTAACAATATATTAGATATTTTTGAGATTGGTGAATTGTACACTCAGATGACTGGTTTATGTTAAAAAATATTTAGGCATTTTTCTTGAAAACTACATTGAAGTTGGTTTCTATTCCTTTTGGAGATGCTTTTCAAGTACCCAGTCTAGTCTACAGCTCTATTATTTCCTATAGAAATCCTATTCAAGTACTATCCAGACCTGATCTTGCTTAGCTTCTGAGCCCAGATAAGGTCAATCAAAAGATGTCATCAAATGAAGCATGAGTTAGTGTCAGAAACCTCTAACCTGAGATACTATTCAGATACTATTCAGTTATTTTCTGATTAGGTTCTGTAGTATGAGAATAATGTAAGAAACAGCTTTGAATCATGGATTGGATGATAGCAACTGATCTAATTTTATATTGGCTACTGCATTTGGAAATGTCTCTCTGAAATTTTGGCCAGATGACTTTCATATCACTTGCAGTCCTTGCAAAACATCTTCTGATATCAAGTTAAAAGATGCTGAGATTGGATACGTATAGAAAATTGATCTTCATAATTCAAAATCCATGAGGAACATGGAAATCCAGAACTCAGGTGAAAGTCTTACCTGTACAGAATCCAGAAGATGATCTGATAGGACTCTCGAGAGATGATTCAACTCAGAGGTATGCTGTGACAGGTGACAATCTAGTTGAAAGATTGCTTCCCCAAGCACAATTCTCTTTAAAAAGAAAACACCAAACCTTCATTTGACAGTGTCTTTCAAAACATCATTTAGATCCAGGCATCTGGTGAAGCCCTGCCAGTCTCTTTTATCTAATAACTAGCTGTACCCGGCCACGCGTTGCTGTGGCTCAGTTTGGGGCTCAGTTAACAGTGCAGTAAATGAATGAATTTAT
>JANHFO010001959.1:159902-177254 GCA_032468095.1 Pareas carinatus | reverse complement strand
CCGAGCCGGGGAGGAAAGGCACCTCCTCGCCGAGGCTGCTGCTGGCCGCCGCCGCCCTGGCCCTGCTGACCGTGGCCATCGGCACCGACTCCTGGTATGAGACCGACGCACGGCGACACCGGGAGCGCTGCCGGGGCTTTGGCCACAAGCGCAACGCCAACAGCAACGACCCGCCGGGCTCCATGTCAGCGCCCAGCCCGCATCTCCCGCTCCGCGCCCGACCGCCGCGGGCCCTGGTGGCCGGCCAGACCCCGCCATCGGCGCGGCTCCCGGTTGCTGCGGCTGCCATGGAATCGCAGTGCGGTCGCCGCTTCAACTCCACCGTCTCCGGCTTGTGGCGGCGCTGTCACCGCGCAGGCTTCGAACCCGAGAGCGAGGAGCTCATCCGGAAAGGTGCGGAGGGCACGAGCGAGCGACGCGCCCCGCTCAGTGGGCAGGTTAGGCAGGCTGAGATGCGGGCGAGGGGTTGGGGCGCCTTTCCCTCCGCGCTACCCTTGAAGGCGCTCCGGGAATGTCGCTGGCCAGGGTGCTGAACCGCTGAGGGAGATGCCTCCGACTGTCACTCTTTAGCTTAGATGTTGAGCTCGATGGGGGTGTTATAACGACCCCCAACCCTTTCTTTATTTGGAGGGTACCCTCTGGGTCCCTCCTCCCTTGGATTATCCTCGAAATATCATCTTTCCGAGGTCTCAAAGCCTTTTCTTTCGTCCCATGGTTGGCTAGAAGGCTCAAAAAGAGCTGACCACAGAACTGACTCTTCGCAAGTATACGATTCATAAAATGGGTCTACTTCCTTAGTGCCGGATTTCTAGTGTTCAGACTCTGTAGAATTCTCCGTTGCTATGTGCATGCACACCCTAGCCACCTATAGAGTTGCCTTGAACATAAAAATAATGACAGTGGTCCTCTGTACAAATTCTCCCGACTTCAGATGAACCAATTGATTGTGGATAAGATTGGCAAGGTTTTCTGTGATTGCAGCACTGCTGGTGCTGAATGTATGTATGTATGATAAACTATTCTGATTTTTTCATATTTGATTCTTTTCATATGAACACATTCCTTACCAAACATTGTCCATCTGCTTAGAATTAGGAGTCCTGATTTGATTCAGTATACCCTTGGAAACATTACCTTTCTATTACATCAAAAACAGAGTCTCATATCATCATACACTTATTACTGCATAAACATTATGGAATACAATCCATCTCATCAGATACCTAGAATACAAACCTGGGCCATGTCTCTGTGATTTGGAGGGGAGAGAGAGAGTAAATTGTGGACTCAGAGAGAAATGAAATACAGGAGTTGCAGAAAATTATAATTGCTTATTGATAGGGACCATTCAGAAAACAATTGCTGAGTGTGGCATGCAGACATCCTGGCATTAGAGAGTTCCCTTTGTTTAATAAATTTTAATTAAATCTAGCTCAGATATTTTATAAGGAAATAAATCTTCATAATTCTTTTGCTGCAGAATTACTGTTTGAGATCAGTCACACTGATCTCAGCCTCATGTTTTAAAAATAGTGACATGTCTGATGTCAGATTTCTATCCATTTATTCCTCTGTCCAGGCATTGGCTACTTTGCCCAGTATAGTTAAGACAGGTGCTTGTGGTGTTCTATATGTAACAGGTTAGTTAACCTATGCCAGTCTCTTGGCTCATGCATGTAGAAATGTGACAATTTTGAGGAGATTAATTTGCTTGACTAGGTGGGGATATTCTTTTTGCACAGTAAACATTGAATTTATGTGATGAGATTATTCAAAGAATTCTTCCTGGTCTTTTGGTGTTGAACATTAGAGCATCATATCCAAACCCTAAGCAGTTGCTGTATTATACAGTATATCTTTCATGGTACATAAAAGTCATTTTTGATCTGGGAGAGGCTCCAAGGGGTAGGGCTAATGATATTGTGACATCATTCACCCAGCTGGGGTGATTTTTTTTTATCTGTTTGCTGTGCTTCTCAGGGCTTTGAAGAGTTTTAAGAGGCTACATGATTCATAAGCTTTTGCAAAGCCTTATGGCAACCACTTTGCTCATTAATCTCCCCACCCCCTCGGGAATGGAAAAAATTATAGGGAAAGTTTGAGAGGCTTTGGGGATGCAGTGGGTGTCTTAAATCTTCATTCCTAAACATTTGAAAATACAAGTTTTCCAAAATTGAAAAAAGGGTAAAAAAAAATAGTATCAATTGTACACCAAACTTGGAGATTGGGAATTAGGGACGTTGTGTTGCAGTGGTTCTACTCCTTCATCTGGGGCTGGATCCAATTGGTGTTAATGGGGGAAAGAACCATGCTCTCTCTGCTCTTAGTTAAGATCTACCTGAAACCATTGGGTGACATGATCCATCAGCATAGGATTAAATATTGTCAATATGCTATGCAAATCAATGAAACAATTCTACTTAGGTCAATCAAATGGTGCAACAAAGGTCTTTACCCAATGTCTGGAGGTTGTGGAAGTCTGGATGGGGAAGAATAGGTTTTAAGCTTAGACTGATAATAGAGCCAAATCATTGTGGCTTATTTTTTAATCTGTTTGTTAATTATGCAAATTTATATGCCCGTCGGATGTCTCTTCCATCAGTAAAGCAAAGACTTCCACTGGACTCTATTAACACCCTTGCTGTATGACCTGATAGAACTAAATTTTTAGGCCTTCCAAAGAATCAATATGGTCAGAATTTCAGGGCACAGACTGTTCTACAGCAACAACAGAGCAAATTTCCTAGATCCCATAAAAGAACACTGTTCCCAGAGAAGACCTGAAGCATGCCCCATCTTGTTGGATCTGGTAGAAACTGCTGCACAGGGAGGACCCCTATATTGTGTTCCAGTACAGATTGGAAGAATGCAAACCTATTCAGATTTAATTATGGAAACGCTGCATGTCCAAGGGACCCTAAAACTCCAAACTCATTCAGTCTTCCTGGGGTTAAGATGAAGCCTATTTCTCCCATCCAAACTCTCACAGTCTCCAGATACTGTAAGAGAGCATCCTCTGGGCAGCTCAGGAAAGAGATGTGAAATATTATCAGCATACTGATGATACTTAATCTTGTGCTGATGCATGACCTAACCCAGCAGTTTCATGTAGATGTAGGCTTTAATCAATCAGAAAGGGCATGAGGTGGCAAGGCTCAACTTTCCATGGACTCTGTCATATAGGATCATATAGATGTTAAACAGTAGTAATGAGCATGTGGAGCTCTAAGCCTGCCTCCAAACATGGTATCTTTGGGCTGGATCACTCCCAAACTGTGAACATGACTGTAACTAGCCACAAAAAAAGGAGTAGAACCGCCACAACACTATGAAAAAAGGAGTAGAACCGCCGCAACACAATATTGGTCTTACTAAATCAGCCATTCTAATTATCGTTTTTTAAAAGTCTTTTAATATGTTTATGAAATTGTCATGTTTTTGTTTATATCTGTTTTTATGGCTGTACACCGCCCTGGGTCCCTTCGGGGAGAAGGGCGGTATAAAAATATAATTAAATAAATAAAATAAAATAAATATGCTTCCTATTTTCACACTCCGTGGTTGGTCCAGGAGGATACCATTTGGTGAAAGTCACTGTGAGGTCAAAGAGAACTCTCTAAAACGATGGATTCACCAGAGGTTATCAACAAGTGAGGTCTTTATACTATGTGTTGGCCTCAGCTGAATAGGTCTAGATATTAGACTTGCTCAAGAGTTCTCAACAACCTTATTCAAAAAGGGAAGATTGAAAATTGGCTGACAATGTTCATAGTCACTGGAGGCATCAATGGCTTCTAAGGAGGGGATGCATCACCCCACTCCTTCAAGGAAAGCACAATTACCCTCTCTCTCAAAGATAAATGTTACGCTACATAGATCCAACCATGCATCATATCCCCAGAGGCTTCCATTAATCCAAAGGTTGGGATCTAATTAAACAAATGTTTAGATTAACAGCCTCAAGAATCCAGTTCCTTAGAAGTCATAGGACACAATCAGAGTGGGAAAAATACTGGCTTGTCACTTTTATTAATTTAATATAATTTTAATATGGGGTCTCACACATGCTCAGTTGGATTTACTGTTTGTCATTCTCCAATAGTGCTCTAGGAATCTATTTTGGTGTTCATCTTCCAATATTCCAAGGAAAACTAAACATTCTCACAGGATTAATGAATAGGGGAAAACTACATAAAAACTCCCCTAACTTTAATTTTGGATGGGATAACACTCCAGAGTGCTGGGATGCAATTTGGGGATCCTGTTAGATTCTGTTCTCTTGCTTGAAGAAAAAAAATCATTCTATGCACCAAGGGTTACTAATGCCTTGGTCACCTCTCATTTTTACTATTGTAATACTTGTCCATAATGCTGCCCTTAAATATTATCTAGAAATTACATTTGGTGCAGAATGAAGCATCTGGGTAGTCATGTTTGTGCACGCGCACATATTCATTCATTCATTTATTCATTCTGGTATATCCATATGGTATATTCATCACATTGTCAACTGTAGTGGCTCTCATACGCTTCTGTATGCAATTCAGGTTACTGCCTATAAAATCCTTCATAGCACCCATCTCTGATTGCTCATCTCATAAAATCTGATTGGGTGGACATACTCTGGATCCTTTCTATGAAGGAATGTCATGTGATGAAACCCATGAGGCACACTTTCTCGGTTGATTCTTGGCCTTCTGTAAGGCACACTCCCCAAGATTCTTGGCCTTTTGTAAAGTCCTGAAATTCTCTTTCCGCTGGGCATTGTGCCAGGATGTTGGGTCAGTCCATTCTGCAATGGTTTGGGATTATTTTTGTGGTCTGGCCTTTGTTGTATTCTATTTGTGGTATTATGCCTTTTATTGTTTTTATGTTGTGGATTATTTTTTGCCCTTTGATTTTAATTCTATTTTAAGGGCCAGGAGTCAACATTGTAAGTTGAGTGGCTAATATAAATCACATAAGTAATTAAATAAATGAATGGCCTGGCTTTCAGGCCCACTTGGGGGCCAGTGAAGAGGTTCTTGGGTTGCATGGTCTAATTATAAGGAGTAATTCCAATTACGATAGTGGGTGCCAGATGCAGATGTAGGCCCTTGCCAGGGAACTAAGTAGTAGAGACTTAAAGATCTTTGATGTACCATCTGGCATTTGTTATTGATTTGTTTCTGATTGTTAAATAGTAATGGATGTGTCTGCCAGTCTACTTTCTTGTTTTAATTTTTGAATTTTGATGTTTTTGCCATCTAATCTTACTAAAAAAGGAACATTTTTTCCCCTCCCTCCCTGAATTCTTGACGTGCCCACAACAGCTTTTTATAAAGCACAACTATTGCCTTGTGCTACTCAGGAGATAACAGTTATTTTCATTTTTCTACATCACTGACTCAGGAGCCAAAAGCTGAGAATGTTGAGCTTCTTATGATAATCACTGAATCACACAGTTTTTCCAAAGGATATCCTTTGGATGAAACAGTTGTGGAAATTGCAAAAATAATGGATTGGTTCCGATAAATATAACAATATGCTATTCTGATATAAACAATATCAGGAATTTCACTCGATCTCCTTACATTTCTGGACAGTGTGGCATCTACAGTTTACAGATAATGAGAATGAAACATTCTCCTGCTTTGTAAACATCTATCTTGCTCTTCAGCGTTATTACAAGTGGTCCTTGATTTACAGGCTCAATTGGGACTATAACTTCCATTGCTAAGTGATGCAGTTGAGAAGCAAGTCACATCTGATGTTACCGCCTTTTTTGCAGCAGTTCTTAAGCAAAGCCAGACTCCTCCATTGACTTTGCTTGTTGGAAGACCCCTGGGAGTATCACCAGTGGTGATCACATGAACCTGTTTTAATGATGTAAGAATTGTTATTTTTATTTTCAAACAAAAACACAAACACAAAGAACATGATTCGTTAAATCGGTTAAAAACAGTCACCTAGAAATACATTTTAAACTATATCTATCATCAATATCTATCACATTTACTAATACTAACACAATTTCACACCAACTCCTTCCATTTCTTGTCTAACCATTTATAAAAATAATTCCATGACATGAAGTGTATTGTATGTTCTTTATCTTTCAGCAATAATGTCAATCTATCCATGTCTGCACATTCTAAATTTTTTCTAATTATTTCTTCATCCTGTATCGCTTCTTCATTCTTCCAGTTTTGTGCAGAAACAATCCTAGCTGCTAATGTACACTCAGATAGAAATGATGCTTATTAAAATTTTCTGGTACAATACCTAATAAAAACATTTCAGGTTTAAAATTTATTTGTATTTTTGTCATTTTTTGCAACCACTTGTATATCATTTCCAATATTTTTCAGCATAAGTACACGTCCACCACATATGATAATATGTGCCTTGATTGTTCTTGCACTTCCAACACCTGTCTTCTTTGCACATTTTAGACAATTTAAATGATGCCATATGCCATCTATAAAACATCTTATATACATTTTCTTTGTATGTCACTACTTTTGTCATTCTTAAATTATTTCCCCATAAATTATATCATCTATCAATATCAATAGGATATCCAAAAAAATTCATCCATGTTATCATAGTTTCTTTTATTTGTTCATCTTCCATTCTCCTACTTAACAACAAGTTATACATTTTCTTTATTAATTTTTCATCACTAGACAATAACTCATCAAATTCTGTCAAACCAATTTCAAATTCTTCTGTTTTTACATCTATATCATATCTATGTTTTAATTGCATATATGACCACCATGTAAGGTTCATACCCTGGTTTTCCTGTGATAGTCTAGATTTTAGTTTTCCTTCCAAATCTAAAACATTCTTATTGGTCCAGATTTTTTCCATATCGATCAAGTTTGGTTGCACAAAAGCTTCTATTGTGGAAACCCATTCTGGAATTTTCATCTATGTTTTCTTTTTGATTTTCTCAAATATTTTATACAAAGCATTTCTTACATAGTGGTTTTGAAAATATTCGTGAGCCTTACTTTTACCATAACATAAAAATGTGTGCCACCCTAATTGTAGATCGTAGCCTTCTAAATACAACACTTTCTATTTTCTTAATAGAATCCATTCCTTAATCCATATTAATGCAGATGCTTGGTAGTATAAATTCCAGTCCGATAGTCCCAAACCTCCTCTATTTTTATTGTCTTGTAATAACTTCAACTTTATTCTTGCTTTCCCCCTCTGCCATATATATTTTGTAATTATCATTTTTAGTTCTTCAAAAAAATCCCCCCCAAAACCTATTGTTATTGTTTGGAACAAAAATAATATTCTTGGTAGAATATTCATTTTTACTGTTGCTATTCTTCCTAACAGTGATAGCTGTAAATTTTTCCATCTTTCCAAATCAGTCTTAATCTGAATCAACAGTGTGCCTCAGTTTTGATCAGAGGATCACAGGGAAGCTGCAATGATTATAAGCACAAGGAATGGTGGTAAGTCATATTTTTGTGTTGTCTCGAATGGTTGTTAAAGAAATGGTCACAAGTATTCTCCCAGAACATTTTGACAAACAATATACATATTTGACAATACACGCCCTGACAGCAGCCAGGATTGTCTTTGCACAAAATTGGAAAAATGAAAGAACTATGCAAGTTGAAGAGATAATTAAGAAAATTTTAGATTGTGCGGAAATGGATAGATTAACCTTGAAGTTGAAGAACAAAGAAGAATCGGTACACTTCAAAACATGGAATACTTTCTACAGATGGCTAGACAAGAAGTGGAAGGAGTAGATTTGAAAGATAAAATAGATATTGTTAAAGATTTGTGAAAATGTAAAATGTTAACCCAATTGGTTGACGCTGATCAAAACTTTTGGAAGCACTCGTTTTAATTTAATTTAATTTAATTTTTATTTTTTATTTTTTTTATTTTTTAGTACGGTTGTTATGTTTGTGTGTGATTTTATCTTGTTTGTATGTTTAAAGCAATAAAAAAAATTCTCAAGAAAAAAAGAAATGGTCACAAGTAGAGATGGTCACCTGTATGTATAGTACCTAAAAATTAATTTGAAATAATAATTGCAGAAATAATTAATTTAGACCACCATTATAGAGAGGGCACATATAGAGCTGCATACGTGTTACACTTTTGGTTCAGCCATTCATTTAGTGTCCATTCGAAGTTACGATAATGCTGAAAAAAGTGACTTATGACCATTATTTTACCCTTACTGTATGACCGTTGCAGCATTCCCATGGTCATGTGCTCAAAATTAGGATGCTTGGGGCAACTGATTCATATTTATGACGGTTGCCATGTCCCCCGGGGATCATGTGATCACCTTTTGTGATCTTCTGACAAGCAAAGACAACCGGGGAAGCCAGATTCGCACAATGTGTTACTAAGCTAACAGCTACAGTGATTCACTTAATAACTGTGACAAGAAAGGTCATACAATGGGGTAAAATTCACTTAACAACTGTCTTGTTTAGCAACGGAAATCTTGGGCTATTCATGGCCTTTTGTTCTTTACCCCTTTTGTCCTTTTTTCTTTCAAGATCCAATTGATTCTATCCGGACCACAATTTTCTAAGTCTTTTCCTTCTTTCAACTTTCTACAAAAATACTCTTTCCTCTTGCTCATTTTTGTCCACTTGTTTAAAACTCACAATTGTTCTCTCCATTTTGCCTGTGAAACGCAACCACTTCAATCATTCAGAAAGCACCCATCTACTCCATACCAATGAAAAATACGCTTGCTCTGAATCAGTGGTCACGCACTATCTAATGAGCTCCTGAAGAATAAAACATGGATCTGCCTAAAGGCATAAAGTCTTGCATGAAGCCATATCGCCTTCCCCAAATTTGCCTTGTTATTTCATTTTATAGCCCCTTGATTAGAATTCTATCAAAAACCTTCCAAGGGACATTTAACGAATTGATTCTTCTATAGGCTTTTGCTCTTGCTCCTTTTCGCTTTGCTGCTTTATGGGTCAACAGACCCATCATCATTTGTCAGGCACTCATGCAGCCATGGTGCACAGATATTAAAGAGGATAAATTCCATAAGCATAACATACCATGGTTGTTGAAAATTGGGTATGTCTAGTTTAATGAAAAGAAGGACTAGAGGCGACATGATAGCCGTGTTCCAATATCTAAGGAGCTGCCACAAAGAAGAGTCAACCCATTATCCAAAGCAGCTGAAGGCAGGACAAGAAGCAATGGATGGAAACTAATGTTGAGCGGTATATAAGTCTAAGTCTAAATAATAAATAATCAAGGAGAGAACCAGTCTAGATCTAAGGAGAAATTTCCTGACAGTTAAAACAATGAATCAGTGGAACAACTTGCTTCCAGAAGTTGTGAATGCTTCAAAACTGGAGGTATTTAAAAAGAGATTGAACAATGATTTGTCTGAAATGGTATGAGCAGGGGGTTGAACTAGAAGACCTCTAGTCCCTTCCAACTCTGTTATTTTATTATTCTGTTCCTTCTGCATTTGAACAGTTCTCATGTTGTACCTTCTGCTCCTACAGCGTTATCATTTTCCAGCATTTTGCCAGCATTCAGCACTAACAATATTTACTTCGGTTGTTTGGAATTCTCATTTAAATCTCTAAAATGCTTCATATAGCATCTCTTCCCTTCAGTTTCATTCCACCTGGGTGTCTTAAATCATTCATTCTGATGGCAATGCTTTCTTTAGCCTTTTTCATCCACTTCCAAAGCTTTTCTCCCCATAAAAAGCACTCTTGAACAATAAACTATGTGGCACCCATTAAAATCTGAAGAAAAATGGAAGAAAACTGCCTGAGACGCTTTGGGAAGAATTCACAACAGATTAGAGTGCAAAAGGATTGCTGATCAAAACCACTTGAAAAGTCCTCTGATTCAGCATTGCCTATTGCTTCGCTGGTGGAGTCATTCGTGCCATTGGGCTGCCTTTGGAACACTCAGCCACTAGTGTCATTCCACTGAAGTGGAAGAGGAAATGGAGGTGTGCTGGGAGCAATGCTGGAGAGTGTGCTGTTCTCCTTAGGAATGATGTAGAACCCTCTGTCCTATTACATTAAAGTAGGTAGGGAGCAAAGTGCTTCTAATATGGCATCAATGAAAGAGCAGAACTAGGTATGATTATGTTCCACCACAGACGCTCCTGCACGTTCTACTTTGGTAAGCTTCTCCAAAGGTGATTGTTTGAAAAGAGTTCCAATTCCAGAAAAAAAATCAATTGTATTTGTAGCGAAGCCATACATTATTCTCTTCTTGTGGAGTATGTGCCTTCAAGTCAATATTTTATTCCTGGCACCTGCCTGGAAAAAGTTCTTGGAGATTTCTTGGTATAATTTCAGAAGCAGTTTGCCCTTGCTTCATTCTTCCTGGGTTGAGAGAGAGAAAGAAAGAGAGAGGCTGGTCGAGGGCCAGCCAGCTGGCTTTGGGCCTAAGGTGGAACTAGAAGGCCTGGTCGCTCCTTTGCTTCTTCTTAAATTTGGAATTGACACTCATCCTGCAAATGCATCCCTAGATTCCCTTCTCAAAACTCATACCTTTGGATCTTTCCATCTGATGGAAACAAATACAAGACATTGGTATTCGATAGAATATTGCGTTTTCCTCAAGTTGTTCCTGCCTCCATTTTCTCTTTCCTGTTCCTGATTGCTTGTTTTTTGGTTCTTTGTGCTTTGGGAAAGGGATTTGTCAAACACTGCCTTTGTTAAGCCCTGTGGCGCTGAATAATGTGGAGATTCTCCTGTTCCTACCTTTGTAGCGAACGTAAAGCTGTGGTATTCTGTTTTCAGAATCTATTACAAAACCATCAGCTGCTCTCTTTCATTTAATCCTTGCACATATGTATCTTCTGCCTTGGTTAAGTTTCCATACTGATTTTATCCACTGAAAGGCAATTCATTTATTTTATTTTATTAATTGATTTTTCCTCTGCATTATATTTCCTTCTCTCTGATATGCCTTCCTCCCATCTAGCTGAAAGCTTTTAGTTTCTACCAACGATCCCAAGGAATTTAAAACCAATTCTTTTGGTTGCTCTCTCTCTCTCTCCATTGTGACTCCGCCAAAGCTAATACATACATTGGATAATAAAGCTAAAATCCAATATCACATAAGGTGTGTATAAACCCATTAAATCCAGTATTTTAAGCTTAACTCAGTTTTGGATTGTGACTTCCATTTGTGTAATAGATTTTGTAGTCGTCAGCCTACAAGGTTAGCATGCCTTCAGAGTCACTTCTCCCAATACAATATCACATCACTTTAGCCGTCGTGGCTTTTGGGCAGGAGGAGAACGTATGGACCCATGTCCATAGCATGTAGTAGAGTTCTGATCTCACCACTGGTATCTGATCTCTTGGCTACAGCTTTTTCTTCTTTGCACTTTCCCTGCTTAATCTTTTAAGAAGGCAACCTTGACCATAATACATCACTCACAGTAGGCATATAGGAAGCAGTTTCCTGGGTGACATGAAATAAACCAACGTCTGCTGGCTAAGGCACATTTTTAAAATATGGTAGTAAGCTTCACTTACTCTCTTACAAAGAGCTGTAGTGGCGCAGTGATTAGAGTGGAGTACTGCAGGTTACTTCTGTTGACAGTCGACTGCCAGTAAGTTCAGCGGTTCGAGTCCCACTAGGTCAAGGTTGACTCAGCCTTCCATCCTTCTGAGGTCGGTCAAATGAGGACCCAGATTGTTGGGGGCATTATGCTGATTTCTGTAACCCGCTTAGAGAAGGCTATAAAGCACTGTGAAGCGATATACAAATCTAACTGCTATTGCTATTGCTACTAGGTTACAACTCAAAGGAATTATTTTTTAAATGAAAGATTACTGTTGTTGAATTTTAGTTACCAGCAAAGGAGCACAATCTAAAGCAGGGTTTCCCAATCTTGACAACTTTAAGGCGGGTGGACTTCAACTCCCAGAATTGAAGACCTCAGTGTGGGTATCAGCCTGAGAAAGAAATGGACAGACATACGATATTTATAATGGACGATATACATTGAGAAAGGATGTTTTTGGTTGAATAGACTGGGTTGGCTTTCCTGATATTACAAAAGGATAGGTTTTGCGAACAGCATTGATTAATCCATGTCTTGTTGTGATAAGATAATGCAGTTGTAAAGTATCTTCTCAGGGTTCTGGGAATATTATATTTATTTTTAGCTTCAGATTCCTATGAGTAATGATCTTACTGAGCATTAAAAACCACAGACAGACATATGTGGCACTATCATTTTAGCATCAACGTTTCTGCTATAGTGACAGATCAAGAACTTAATTCATAAGGTGCTGATTCCCAGCTTATCACGGTGTCACCACTGAAAGGTTTACAAACGGGAAGGGAAAGGTTTATTTCCCTCTCCAGGAATTTCAGGGCAGTGCACATCTCCATTTCTTAGCTGAGGGAGCCAGCATTGTCCAAAGACACTTCTGTGGTCATGTGACCAGCATGAGTATACTCTGAGGCATGCGGAATGCTGTTACTTTGCCAACGAGGTGGTACCTATCTACCTACTTGCATTTGCATGCTTTCGAATCGCTAGACGGGGATGAGCTGGAGCAAGTAATGAGAGCTAACCCCATCATGCAGGGCTTGGATCTCAAACCCAGGCTGTCAACTTTTCATCTAATAAGTTCCGCGTCATTAAGCCATCATGCCCCTACTGGAAGATTTAAGGCCTGCAATATAAAATTGATACATTATAAATAAGGATACTATTGTTATTATTAAATAATGTTAAAATAATAAATAAATAAAAATAATAAATAAACATACCTCAATTGTTATTTCCAATATCCCCAGTAGCATTTGCGGATTGTCCCCAGTTAAAGAATAAAAGAAATACTTATTTTTTTTAAAAAAATAAAATAAAATAGCAGAAACAATTTTTAAACTTCATGAGATATTGGTGGCTCCACCTATAATCCTTCAACCTTTTGAATAAGAAAACTTCCAACTTAACTGATAATTTTTGATACTTATTTTTATTTTGACATTTGCATTAAAGACCACCAGAGCACCAGTGGTTCGTGGATCAAAAATAGAAAACCATGATTTTAAGAAGAAATACTGTAATAATCACAAGATAATGTCCTGCGAATGTCACATCTGGGGGCAAATGACCCTGTTACATCTCTGTGCCAGAAAGACACAAGATACTAAAAGCTCAACAAAGAATGACTTCAGTGCAGGTCCAAATATGCAGAGAAGAAAAGTTATACATTTTATTTCTGTTTTGAGTTCCTGGATCCCCTGATTTTGTTGAAGCCAATCAAAAAGAGCAACAGAGCAGAGAATTGTGTTCCTATAAAACACAGAATGCGCTTCTGCTTTTATCCAGAACTTGTAATTTGAAAGATCAAGAGATAGGCTGTCAAAAGAGCTATTACTTCTTTCTGCACAGATGGGGAAGGAACAAATTATAACATTGCATCTAACAACTGTAGGAATCAGGCTAATCTCTTTATAATACACAAGCACCAGGTCATGTTTAGCTACCGATTGAAATTCAGACTCGGACAATTGCAAAGAAGTTTCAGAAAGGTAACTAAAATGGAGAAATTCAAGGCATTGGTTAAAATAGCAGATTAGCGTCCCTAGGGGGATGAGGGAGATAAATGAAGGGCATGACATCATCACACAAATGCTGTGACTTAAATCGCACAATAAACTCAGAGAGTGAGATGCAAAAATGCGAGCGGCCTTTATGGGATGATGTCAGCATGCCTGTGACACCACTTTGGCATAGCTGAGGTTCACAACGGAGGCAGCTAAAGTAGAATTTTAAAAAATATCAAATATCAGTAGAAAATATTCAACAAGTTATGTAGGAATCTTCTTTAAGCTACAAGAAAAAAACAACAACCAAAACAGGAAGAGAAACATGATAGGAAGAACCCTAATGTAAACAACTGGATGATCTTAGAAACTGAGAACAAGCCATTTTTCCCCCAATTGGAATCTGGACAGCTAGTAATCCTGGATGCTTTAATCTGAATCCCTGCACTGAAAGGTCTTTTCTAACTCTAAAATTCTATTTGGATTCCAGCCCTATGAGATTGAGGCTTATGGCTATGTGGTGGGGCTGCATTATGTGTGCATAGAAAGGGGTTTGGGTTTCCATTCCGACGCTGAAGTATATCTATGTACTACTAAAACTCTTGTGTCTGTAACTTTTAACTGGGAGAAGCGATGCATCATAGGACAAAATGTTTTCAGCAAAGGCATCTTAAGTGGGCTAACTTACAAAATGCATCCAAAATCTGGAACCCATGCTTCCCATGGAATTGAAATATGGCAAATTTTATGAAACATTTTAGGTCATAAAATTACCATTAAGCATTTCCGGACATGCAAAATTTCATAAAACATTTTCTGTGGTCAACTGCTAATGTTTGACTGTGCTATACAGTTTAGCTTGGGTTACTTTAAGAACTTGAACATTACTTTAGAAGCTCTGCCATTTTTTTTTTTTTGTTAAGAATTTTTTATGCATCTTTATGCAAAAAACAAAAAACAATGTGCTTGCATATTTCAATCAACAGTAACCAACTGATTACATTTCAAACTTCTTTTATCAGTGTTCGTCAAATTTATTACAATTATTTCCCACCTTCTCCTTCCATTTCTTTAACCATCTATCCAGTTTTTTAAGTCCATTTCCAAAAACTTCCAAATATTTTCTTAGTTTATAAAGCAAACTAGATTCACCCATATATAGTTCACAAATTAACAATTTAATAATTTTAAACATCTTAACCATTTAATTAATATCATATTATATTATTATTCTCCAATATTCTCCATTTTGCCTCCTTCAAACTCCAATTCCTGATACTTATAAGTTTCTAGAGTCAAAGAGCTAACCTCATATAGTTTTTCCTCCTATTCGTATTTCCGAGTTATCTTCCATATTTAAATCTAGAAGAAGCTCTGCCATTGTTAAAGGCGCTGAGAAATCTGGTGAAGATATCTCTCTGAAATGATTTAACAGATCATGAGTTATCTAGTTTAATAAAAATGCATTATCATCGCCACATCAGAAATTAAATCATATCTGGAAAGGTCACTTATTCACATGTAAAACATCCATTTCCTGTCATAATTTCCCTTTGTAAAAAGCCAGCAAAGATTAATTTTAACACCTTTAAACAAAGAGACAATGCAATTATACCATTTCCTGATTTTCATCATTCTTTACAACTGAGAAAAAGTAATACTGTTTGCCCAATGTTCATTAAACAGATATTTTTCTAAGTTTGCAACGAGAACATTAGTTTCGACAGTTCATGATTCAAATAAGTTAGAATCATACTTTGGCATAAAACAAGAGAGTTGAGGGCACATTGTTCCAGGACTGAACAGATCAGTAAACATAAGCTTCTCTTGTGTTGAAACTGAAACAAGTGATGACAAATCAATCAGAAACAATCCTGGGAAGGATGTAAGGAATGAATTCATGACAGAATTTTAGATGCTTGAATCCTCTTTGACTTACCAAAGCCAGCGAAGATTGGGCTAAAAGAAAAGCTGGATTTACATGATTAACAATGGAGTCACACACTGCCAATTCTGTGGTTTGGCTTTGTAATGATTGTCTGGCGCAAAATACCTTATAAAAGACCATTTGTGGGCAGATTTAATAGAAGACCTTTGTGAGTCACATAGTATACAATTCAGTTCCGTTCAAAAGTGCCCAAGAGTGAAATCACAATATTAATTCAAAAGCTTCTTGAATTCTGCTCTTTTCTTCTGTAGCTGACATCTTTTTTGCTCTCAATATATTCACAACTGACAACCTAGCCCATTACATATCAGTAGCTCCTCTCTATGAGATATAGCAGCATAATAGCAACATCAGCTTAGTATACAGTCCTCAACTTATACCTTTTCTTTTAGTGTGTGTTGGTGCAGTGGGTAGAACGCAGTACTGCATGTTAGTTCTGCTGACTGCCAGCAATTTGGCAGTTCGATTCTCATGGGCTCAAGGTTGACTCAACTTTCCATCCTTCCGAGGTTGGTAAAATAAGGACCCAGATTGTTGAGGTCAATATGCTGACTCTGTAGACTGCTTAGAGAGGGCTGTAAAGCACTGGGGAGTGGTATATACGTCTAAGTGCTATTGTTATTGTTCCAAGTTACAACAGCATTGAAAATAAGTGACTTACAGCTCATCTTTATACTTACGACCATTGCAGCATTCTCATGTGTTATGTTTGGTGGTGAGGCAGTAACGAAGCACGTTATAAAAACAGGCTCGGTTTATTTACAATGGAAAATTAACTCAAAGCACGCTCACAGAGAGAAACGGCTGTCAGAAGCCGCACGCTCTTATTTATACCTTTGACAGCTAACAGCTGTAACCAATCAGACACTAGGATATTTCCGCACTTGGGTTTCCCGCATCTGTAACTTTCCCGGGCAGAATTGCAACATCGGATAATGAACATTTGTGTATTGTGCTTATGCTACATTCAGTGGATTGGTGGTTTGGCACCAATCCATCCCAATACACAACACCATGATCAATTGATCAAAATTCAGGCAGCTGACAGCTAGCATATATTTACGATGTTTGCAATCATCCACATATGATTGCTATTTGTAACCTACCCAGCTAGCTTCCTACAAGCAAGTCAATGAGTGAAGTCAGATTTGCTTAATATTAGCATGATTCACTTAACAACTGCAGCAATTTACTTAATAACCAGGGCAAAAAAGTCATACAATTGAGCGCAAGTCGCTTAAACAACTGTCTTGGTATGTAACAGAAACTCCAGTTCTAATTGTGGTCATAAACCGAGCACTACCTGTATATAGAAATACTTACTGGGTTCAGATAACGTAAAAATAATGGGGTTTGTTTCTTCTGTAAAGTATCACAAATTTCTGAACCACTGCGGCTTGATAATAATCAATAAAACTGGATATCATGGCTTAGAGAATCTAAAATTAAAACAAATAATAGTTTAGCATGGGGGTGACTCTAATCAGTAACTTCTTAATTCGGTTTCTCTGCTTCAGAAGAGACTTAATCTGATTTATGGGCAGTAAAGGGAAAACAGTTTTACAAATGTCATCGTTCAGCCATAGAATCCCCAACTGCACACTGAATTTGTCTTTGCAGGAGTCATTGAACGCTGCACAGCTGTGAAATATCACTACACATCATCTTCCCTGCCACGCAACCTGCCTATTAATGTTACCAATACCATCCGCCAGGATGAATGGCACGCTCTCCGTAAGTGTCCCAAGCAGATCCTTGCATGTGCATTATCAGAACCAAATGGACACAGTCTCTCTCTCTCTCTCTCTCTCTCTCTCTCTCTCTCTCTCTCTCTCTCTCTCTCTCTCTCTCTCTCT
>JANHFO010001959.1:137818-148902 GCA_032468095.1 Pareas carinatus | reverse complement strand
CTTTGGGCAGTACTCTTGGCTTGATCCCACTCACAATCTTATCTTCTACAGTTATATATATATAAAAATTGGAATTGGGATGGAAACTCCGGCTCAAGAGAAATTCTTTGCTCCGTCTTCCAATTCAGCAGCAACATTTGGGAAGTCGGTTCTGAGTCCTAGCTGCAGCCGTATTGATCAGTGAACTTAGGTTTGGTTAGCTTATTAATACTGTCTTGTTTAAAAGATAAAAGTCTAGTTACGAGCCAACTCATGCAGAAAGCAGCTGTTGCTCTATTGAAGCAAGGCAATCCCCTCATTAAGAGAAATGTCAAGAGTTGGTTAAAACACATATTTGCAGGTTAAACTTTTAGTGCAATAAAACCCCTTAAGTAAATCCTGTTAAAATGCCCTAAGTTCATATAGTCCATGTTGCCAACTTGGTGTCCTCTGACTCTCTTAGACAGGTTAGCCAGGGAACCGTGAAAGATCGAAACTTCTAGAAGGCACCCAATAGAGGAGGACAGCTAACGGTGGTGAGTTCCCATGCCCTCAGCTTGCCAAGGAAGAACTAAAAGAGAAGCTGAAAAGCAGCTATAGCTAAGTCAAGCGGGTCCCCTCTTGAGATATGATCAAGAGAAGCACCCTGTGTACTCAAAGCTGATCGAAGTAACCTCCCCTGTTAAAAAGGGAATTAACACCAACTGGATCAGATCCCATCCTGTCATCCCCTGACAAAACTTGAGAGCCCTGAAGGAAGGAGGAAAGGAAGATGTCTACAAACAAAAAGGAAAATGGAGCATGCTCGACTTTGCTATTTTCTTGGGCCATCCTTCTCTCAACTCTCCAAACTGTTTAACTCAGGAGCATCCAAACTGGGTAATTTTAAGACTTGAGGACTTCAATTCCCATGGAAGGCTGGGGAATTCTGGGACTTGAAGTCCTCAAGCCTTAAGGTTGGCAAGCTTGAACCCTTCTGGCTTAACTCAAGCACTGGGTGGATTCATCCATGTGGCCCGCCATTTCCCTGTGGATCTAACCGAGGCTGTCTTCTGAGTCTTTGGCATTCTCTTGGAGAGAATGATAAGCACACATCCTTGCTCAAGAGAAAGATCTACCTCACTTCTGGAGAGCTCTACATACTACCAGAATTGTCCTTTGAACAATTTCCTTAATCAGTTTATAGCTCATAAGAGCTGTAGTGGCACAGTGGTTAGAGTGCAGTACTGCATTCTACTTCTGTTAACAGTGCCAGTAAATTCAGCAGTTCAAGACCCACTAGCTCAAGATTGACTCAGCCTTCCATCCTTCCGAGGTCGGTCAAATGAGGACCCAGATTGTTGGGGGCAATATGCTGACTGTAAACCGCGTAGAGAGTGCTGTGGAGCACAGTTATGCGGTATATATGTCTAAATAATAAATAAATAACATGACCCCGGGACATAGCAAAGATTATCAATATGAACCAGTTGCAGAGCATCTGATTTTGGGGATCATGGGGATGCTTCAAAGGTCGTAACTGTGAAAACCGGTAATAAGTCGCTTTTTTCAGTGCCGCTGTAACTTTAAACAGTCACTAAATTAGCTATTGTAAGTTGAGGACTACCTGTACTACAATTATTAAATCGCTGTAATGGGTGCGAGCAGTCCATAGCTTTCATGTAGCCCTCAGATAAATTATGCTATAGTAATATTTTCACTTCACACAAGCCCCCTCTCTTAAAATAAAGTTTAATATTCTAGCCTTGTTCATTCTGCACTTCAGGCTAATACAAATATTTTAAAAATTATGACTCAAAGCTATTAAAAAGCTTCAGCTTGATCACCAACCTGATTTCTAAAGCTACTCTATAACTGTTTACAAATTTTATTTGGTCACAGAACTCCTTCACATATTAACGAGGAACAAAGTATTACCTTGACTTGTGTGTTGGGTTGAAACCCATCAAGCTGATTAAGCAATTCCAACATGGTCCTCTGTACTTCACGATCACCAGCTTTTTCACTGTCAAATCTGGTGGGAAAAACAAACTTCTTTTTATTAACCAGTTTCTGTTTTATTATGCATTTTCTCTACCTTTTGATGTAATGGTCCAACTGAGGAAGGGGATTTAATCTACTGTATTCTTCTATGCTGAGGAAGCTGAGGTCATAGAGCTTTGTCCTTCAGTTGAGATCCACTGAGCCAAATAGAATTAATTTTACATAAATTGTTGTCAATGTACATTTAGAATTATAATTGGAAACCATTTAAAAACCCTCAAATACTACCTTCTTCCATCTCAAAAGAGATGTTAAAAGGAACCATGTATCTAGATTTCAATGTAGAGCCACAGCTGCAAAGAGACGCAAAATACAATGACTCTTAATAGTTTTTGTCCCTTTCTGTATTTTGCTCTTCCATTCAAGAGCATTAAACCATAAGAGATTTGAATAGAGCGGCAAAGAACAACCAATAAAATCAATTTCAAAAACAGATACTAGCAGATAAAAGCAGCCTCAACCTTTATTTTGACAAAAGAAACTTTATCTTTATTATGACAGAAAAAAAGCTAAAAGAACTTATCAAGGTAAAATTACATTTGCCCTCTCTCATGTAGCCTAATCATCAGCTATCATCGGAACAAACAGAAAAAATACATTATGAAGCATGCAGGAAACTAAGTCTCTTTTAAATATCTTGGAACCAGATATTAAGAATGTTCAAAAATTTCCATCAGACCTTCAATTTATGTTGAGAAACGGGCTAGAAGTTAAAAGAGTCTTAACAAAGCAGCCTTTATAAAATTGGAATCATATATTCCCAGGGACAACCATCCACCCGAACTAACAATTCTGAGCAAACTGAAATCTATAGAATGTTACCAAAATGTGCCCCACATATAAGACTGCAGTTTTCTGACCTATTAACCATACAACACCAAGGCTGGATCTGACTTATCCGGGAGCAAATATATCTGGTGTTTAGGCTGGTCTCAGCCTAAGCAGACCAGAAATAATATGGGATCTAAGACAACTTCCAAGCTATAAGCTTGATTTTTAAAAAAGGAAAACTATACCTTGATTACCAGCTCTTCTGATTAACAACATTCTTTAATTTACACAGGTCTAAATTATACATTTTAAGATTCATTTCTTCAAAAATAAATTCTCATTGGTTTAGAGATATGTATCTCCTGTCATAAAGGATGTAATACTATGTTTATACTAAATAATGAACTCATTGTCTGTGCGACTTCAAAATGACAGAACTTGCACAAGAAAATTTGTTTTGGCCTGGGACTCAAGGGGGTTTGCTCACCACTGGATGTGGCTGACAGGGTAAGAAGATCTCATCCTTGTCCCATCCATCTATTAACTATGATTTTAGTATAGTTTTTGTAATTTTAATCTGTGTAGTTTTAATCTTTCAATTATTTTTCTACTTGTTTTATAACTTGTAAGTCATCCAGTCACCTTACAGGGGAGATGGGCAGCATAAAAATTTAATAAACAAATGAACAAACCAGGATGTGAAAGCAAACCTAAGAATTGCAGAGGTATAATACAAATTCAAGGGGGAAAAACTAGGTGAGAAAAAAGTCCAATAACATCTCAATGAGATGTGAATATGGTCAAAGATGCAGAACATTGACTGATTAAAAATGAAGATGGAAGTAACAGAATGGACTGTCTCGTAATGGGTCATAAATGGTTGCTATTCAGTAGGTACACTTCACACTGGATTTTTCTGTAAACCTCATGTTACATTTCATAAACAAAGAACATTCCAATTATTACCCAGTATTATTATAGTAGCCAGTATATAGCATATATAACCCTCTGAAAATTGTTCCCTACCACATGCTAGTTGTAGGTTAGATCAAAGAAATGTATACAATATATATTCTTGAAGAGTTGGAGGGGGGTGATACTTATTAAGAACCAATCTCCGAAGGAACACCATTGTCATGGTTCGGATATATGAAGAATGCCAGTTCTAACTCAAAACTTGTAGACTGAGAATCCAGCACTTACCTCTTTGTACCAATGGCATCAAGTTCATCGATAAAGATGATAGAAGGTGCTTTCTCCTTGGCCAATGCAAAAGCATCTCGCACCAACTTGGCTCCGTCACCAATAAACATCTGCACCAATTGTGGACCAGCTAGTTTCAAGAATGTAGCCTAAAACAAGGGAAGAAATAAGATATGTGTACTCTATGTTCTGCCATAGTGTAGTACTCTAATAACATAAATGGTATTAAAGATAGTATATTGCAATTTATAATGTTGGAGCAATTTAGTTCAGCCCCATATTCAATGTGCAAATCACTAAATAACAGATGGCCATTCAGCTCCCAAAAATGAAAGCTTCTGGCAAGAGGGAGTCTACCACTGCTTTAAGCAAATCCATCCACCGCTTAATAGCTCTAACTAGAATTTCCTCGTAGTAGTCACAGGTTGGTTCTTGCTTAGTTTTGAATTCAAACAGGAAAATATGTCCATTTTTTTGTCACATGCTCTTTGTGGACTGCTAACACATTTCCATTTACTCTCCTCTTCTGCAAAGCAATCATCTACAGTTCCTTCAACTGTTTCTCCTGAAGTTTGGTTTCTATGCTCCTTATTGTCTTGATACCTGTCTTCTAAATTCAGTTTTTGTATAGTCATTTTAAAGTACTCGAGACCAAAGTCCAAGAAAAGCTAACCAATGCAGAAAATAAAAAAAAATTAGACCACAACAGAGTTATTAGAAATCTATCAAAGACATACAATAGTGTAAAATACTAAATTAAAAATTAGGGGAATAAGTTTACTGTCAGTACAATGTCTTTAATAATAATCGCCCCCCGAAGCATTCCATAAATTCTGAGAAGCCACCAGCAAGCACATCGGTTTTACCTTTGTCTGTGCAGCACAAGCTCTGGCCAAGAGAGTCTTCCCTGTTCCTGGAGGTCCATACATGAGCACCCCTTTAGGAGGCTGGATTCCCAGGTTTTCAAATTTCTCTTTATGATTCATTGGCAGAACGATTGCTTCAACCAGCTGTAAAAACAAAAGTAAATAAAATTCTCTTCTGAACTACGGAATCCCCGCTGGATCAGTATCCTTCATTGCAGAACATGTTAACATTATAAAAGCACCCAAAATGTTTTCAAAACTATGGACATATTAAGCCAAAAGAAATGGAATTAGTAACATCTCATTACCTCTTGGATCTGTTTGTCTAGCCCTCCAATGTCACTGTATTGTTCTGTAGGTCTCTCATCTACTTCCATGGCTTTCACCCTTGAGTCATACTCTGTGGGCAAGGTTTCCAAAATCAGGTAGGAGTCTTTGTTCACTCCCTGCAACAAGAAATTCCCAAAAAGGTTTGGTTTTTTAAAATTCTACCTCTCCCCCAAATTTCTCGCACCTTACTCATACAGTTATTGAGAGGGTGGAAGAGAGAAATCTACTATTATTATAAATGAAATGGATTCATTACATAGTAACATGAAAAAGCATGGAAAAAAGGCAGAATACATTATTCTCAGTAGCTTAAGAAATATTTAATTTGCTCTTATTATTTCAGAACATTAAATGTGATGAGCACTGCTGTATCAATTCAGTCTATTAAAATGAGAAAGAAGATGTAAGTTCTTTTGCTATTTTAAGACACGAAACAACTTTGGGATAACAGAATAGTGGTAAGATGGTACAAAACAAAATGGCAATTTAAATTACAACTGAAATTAAATATGCAAAGATTCAGACTTAGAGAAAATACATTATATATTATTAAAACAATATTTTTTTCTATTAAAGAACCATAGGTGTTTGCAATCTGAATTCATTTATCTGCCATCCTTGAAACTACTGATCAGCATAAAATACTTCCTGTTGTGTCCTGGGCGGGCATTCCCGAACACGGGAATACCCGACATCGCCAATTGGCAGGCTGCCTACCTCCACCCTGTATAAAGGGCAGCCTGCTCAACTGCGTGGTGTCTTTTTCTGGAATCTCACTGTACCCATTAAAGGTGTTAGCTGAAACTGACTCTGCCTCATTCCTCTCGAACCCCTGATCTTCAGATCCAACACTGGCGACAAAGTGGGGCCACAGAACAACAGGCAAATAGGCAAGAAAATAAACACAGCTCAAACCGCAGACAGCAACAACTGAGCAGAAGATATGCGGTGCAGACGCAACTATCTGAAAACGAATGGTCGAAAAAGGGAAAAGCAACCAAAAACAGCTCATGTCGAACAAGGCCGAATAGCTGAGCCGGATGAACACACTGGAACCATTCGACCCCGCCGCCGAGAGCTGGGAGACATTCATGGAGCGGTTCGAATGCTTTGTCTGCTCCAACGACATAGCTGATCTACCGGACTTAAGAATGCAGACCACATTCCTAAATCTAGACAGCAAGGCCATATTAAACGCAGCCCGAATGATCACAGCCTGCAACCCGGTGTACTCGATCCCCTGGAAGGATCTCAAGGAGGCCCTCAAAAACCACTTCACCCTGGCCCCAGTAAAAATGGTGCGGAGATTTGAACTGAGGAATCACATGCAGAGAGCGGGGGAAAGTGAATCAGTATTCGTAGCTGCACTCCGAGAAATCGGGAGTCTACTGCAAAAACTCAGACTTCCTCAATGAAATCCGGTTCGACTAATTTATTTGGAGCCTCAGGGACAAGGCGCTTCAAAAACGACTAATGAGTAATGGTCGAATAACCCTACACTCCGCAGTCGAAGAGGCCCGCGTGGCAGAGACAACAAACATGGCGGCCACTCTACAGTAAAAATACCGGAAGTGGAACCAGTGGACAAAAAACAAGTCAACTGCAGCCAGAAGAGCGAGGAAGAATTGTAAAGCAGCATGGACAAGGTTTACCATACCAAACGGGCAGACAAACCAAGATGCAAATGCCCCGAATGTGGAGACCACACTAGAGCAGCATGCTATTTCTGCGAGGCATATTACCATAAATGCGGCAAGGAGGGACACATAGGGAAAGTCTGCTGATCAGCAGAGCAATTCTCACACTGAGGAAACCACAAACAGTCCGGCGAAGCTGACTAATCACCATGCCATAGAACTCGAAAGCCATCCGGCGACAACAACAGAGGGCAATGACACACCAGGAGGCGTGACACCAACAGGCACCAGGCGAAGGTCGCCAGGAACAGCGATGAAGAGATGCGGAAGTTCATGCTGATGGTGAACCTGTGGCAGAAACCATGCCGGATGGAAGTGGACACCAGTTCAGCCGTCACCATAATATCCTAGCACAACCTTAAGGCGGAAAACCCTGAACTGCGCTGAACTGACCTTGACCAATCTACATCTCTAAGGGACTACCAAGGGAATAGCATCCCAGTCCTGAGGGCAACTCAATGTACCAGTAATATACAAAGACTTCACAGGGCCACTCAAAATTACAGTCATCCGAGCCAACCTACCTACCTTACTAGGACTGGACTGGTTTAAGAAGCTGGGGATTGGGCTAACGGGCATCCACGGAATTCGGGAAGCATCCTCAACAGCCTCATCCAGGAATTCCAGGATGTCTTTAACAGCAGCTTGGGCAAGTATTGGGGGACTCCAATAAGCTTTGACCTACACTCCACCATCAGCCCTATTAGGCTAAAACCACGACGAGTGCCATTCGCACTCAAACCGCAAGTAGATAAGCTCCTTGTGCAAGGAGTCCTGGAACCCATTGACCATGCGAGGTGTGAGACCCCAATAGTCACACCCTTAAAGAGAGACAGCTCAATTCGCATCTGTGTGGATTACAAGTGTACGCTCAACAAGGCCTTGCAGCAGAGCACCTATCCCTTGCCATGATCCAGCATCTATTGTACTCCCTGGGGGCCAGGAAGAGTTTTTGCAAAACTCGACCTGGCCCAAGCCTATCAACAGCTCCTCGTTGACAAAACAACAGAAGCCCAAACCATAGTTACATACCGTGGTGCATTTAAATGCAACCGGTTGCAATTTGGGGTCAGTATGGCACCGTGCATTTTCCAGATCGTCATGGAACAATTGCTACTGAAAATACCCGGGATCGTGCCATATTTCAATGATGTGCTCGTCACGACTGTACATGACTCACAATTGCACGAACGTCTTAGAGCCATTCTAATGGCATTCCATAAAGCCGGACTGCATTTAAAAAGGGACAAGTGTAAGATGGGGGTCACCGAAATAGATTTCCTTGGGTACAAGATAGACAGCCAGGGGATTCACCCAATGGCCAACAAAGTTAAGGCAATATGAGACGCCCCCATCCCAAAAAACTGCCAGGAGCTCCAGGCATTCCTGGGCCTTCTCAACTTCTATAATTCATTCCTAAAAGGGAAAGCTACAGTCGTTGACCCACTCCACAAACTACTAGGGAAGAATACCCCTTGGAACTGGGACATGAGGGAGGACCGAGCCCTCGAGGCAGCCAAAGACCCCTTCTTGGAGGAAATCTTCCTAATCAGATTTAACAGCATGCTTCTAGTAGTGCTAGTCTGCAACGCATCTCTTTTTTGAGTGGGGGCCGTACTGAGCCATAAACTTCCTAACGGAGAGGAAGTACCCATTGCCTTCCACCCCCGCACCCTGTCCAAGATTGTGAGGAACTACAGCCAACTCGACAGGGAAGCCCTTGCCTTAATAACTGGAATCAAGCAGTTCTACGAGTACCTGTTTGGCAGGCACTTTGAACTAGTCACAGACCACAAATCCCTGCTAGAACTACTCACAGGCGACCGCCCAAGCCCGCAGGCCCTATCCCCCCCGCTTAACTAGATGGACGATCTTTCTAGAGGCCTAGAACCACATGCTGACGCACAGACCTGGAACCACCCTAGGCCATGCAGACGCCCTCAGCTGCTGCCCCCTGCCCAACGTGGACACCCCTGACCCGCCCAAAGAATCAGTCCTTCTAATAGACTGCCATGATGACAGCAACCTAGTCACTTCCACTGAAGTGGCCAAACACACGACCAAAGACCCCAAAGTACAAAAAATCTTATCGTGGGTCCAGAGGGGGTAGCCGGAGGACACGGGGGGGAGGAGTTCCAACCTTTCAAAACCAGGAGGGAGGAGCTGGCATCACAAGCAGGGTGCCTGCTGTGGTGAGAGAGGGTAATAATTCCCACCCGACTACAAAAAAGTTTTAACAATACACAAGGGTCACCCTGGGATAGTGAGAATGAAGGGGCTAGCCAGGAGCTACGTGTGGTGGCCCAGGATGGACAGGGACATCTAAGACTGGTCAGGAGGTGCCACCAGTGCCAACAATCCTGCCCAGCACCCCCAAAAACACCAACCATGGAGTGAGAGAAACCCAGGGGACCATTGTCAAGAGTCCATATAGACTTCGCCGGGTCATTGCAGGGTCACAACTTTATGGTCACCGTGGACGCATATTCGAAGTGGCTAGAAATAACCACTATGCAACAACCAAGCCATGACCCAGGGCCTCCGTACCGTTTGCTACACATGGCCTGCTAGACACCCTGGTCTCCGACAACGGCCCACAGTTCACGGGGACCAGATTGGAGGGGTTCTTAGCAAACCAGGGGATCCGCCATTTATTTATTTAATCAAATTTTTATACCGCCCTTCTCCCGAAGGACTCAGGGCAGTGTACAGCCATAATAAAAAACATAGACAACAATGACAGTACTAAAAAAAAACCAATTTAAAAACATAAAATTCCTTGGCTGACCAAAAGTTAAAATTCCAATTAAAATTCCAATTAAATTTTTTAAAAAAATGAATTTAAGCATAACAGAGGGCTCAGGACAACCCGGCTTGGGTGAAAAGAAGGGTCTTTAAGGCCCAACGGAAGGCCCCACATACATGCACACACTACAAGGACACAATCAAGATGCATTCATAGACAATTCGAATATATAAGCATAATCACGATCATTTGTGTATATATATATGCATAATCACGATCATTTGCATATATAGGCACAATCAATTGTGTATATAAGCATAAGATACATTCATAGTCTTAAAGCGCGTACTTTCATCATGTCATGTTGTAAAGGGCGGACATTATGTCACAAAAGGACATTTCATCCTGCCACAAAGACCCCCTCCTCATTAACACTGTTGTGTAAGTCAGCTGTTTAGCAGGTTGATGGCATGGGGGAAGACGCTGTCCTTGGGCCTCCTTGATTTGGTTTGCCATGCCCTCTAGCGCCATCTGGAGGGAAGAAGCTGAAACAGATTATATGTCCAGGGGTGTGAGGGGTCCATCCTTATTTTCACCCCTCTCTTTTTGAATCGTTCAGTTAAGAAGCACCGGACTTTTTCTTTGGATGCTGCAGAAAACAGCAGAGTTGGAAGGGACCTCGGAGGTCTCCTAATCCAGAGGTTTTCGAACTGTGGTCCGGGGACCCCATGGAGATCTGTGGCAAGTGGCCAGCGGGGGGTCCGCAGACAGGTCGAGAAAAAATTGGAAAAAGTAATATACAGGAATTGTTGATTAGTCATCAGTTGAATTTGTGGGAACGGGGTCTGCCATGGAGCAACGACGCGTTTTGGGGTCTACAGCTTGAAAAAGTTTGAAACTCCCTGCTCTAATCCACCACCCCCCTCCTCAGGCAGGAAACCCTATGCAGGTAGCCATTGACTTACAACGATGCATTTAGTGGCCGTTGAAAGTTACAGCGGCACTGGAAACAAGCGACTTAGGACTGTTTTTCAGACTTACGACCTCCTTGTGGTCATGTGATCAAAATTCAGAGGCTAGACAACTGATGGATATTTGTGATGGCTGCAGCGTCCCAGGATCATGCGATCCCCTTTGGTGACCTACTGAGAAGCAACCTCGATGGGGAAGCCAGATTCACTTAACAACCATGTGACTAACTTAACGACGGTTCGCTTGGCAAGAAAATCGTCCTATGGGGAAAACTCCGCGAAGAGTGCTGGAACCCCACATTCGGGTGTTCCCCCCTCCAAGCAATGACTTAAGAGTCGGCTAATTCTTCCACAAAGGTAGTCAGTCAATCCTTCGGATTTTCTGGCTTAAAACACATCACCATGAATCAGAATCAGAATCAGAATCAGAATCAGAATCAGAATCAGAATCAGAATCAGAATCAGAATCAGAATCAGA
>JANHFO010001959.1:97453-123674 GCA_032468095.1 Pareas carinatus | reverse complement strand
ACAAACAAAAAAAAGTGTTCAATATTTGTATTTGTCTTATTTCTTTCTACTATGTATCTGTTTATAAAACTTTTTAAATAAAAAAATGACTGAAATTACAACAGCATTGAAAAAAAATGACATGATCGTTTTTCGCATGACCGTTGCAGGTCATGTTATCAAAATTCAAATGTTTGCAACTGACTCATATTTATGATGGCTTCAGTATCCTGGACTCATGTGATCTTCTGTCAAGCCAAGTCAACAGGGAAGTCAGATCCCTTGCTAATCTAATCTCTTGTAGGCCATATATATTTTAATAACAATATTTTGACATTTTATGCTTTTATATCTTTAATACAGGATGCTACTTCTTGTGAGGCTGTTATAAAAAATTGATAAACACTTTAGCATGGAAATATATGTAGTATATTGTATGCATATATTACATATGCATATTTTGCCTATGTAATGATATTAAAAGTTAGTTTTCAGCTGCATATTACTTCAAGCCCATATTTTAAATGGAAACTCACATTGGTTAACATCTCTGCAATTCTAACTTGTTTTGTTTTCTAGCTCTCAGCTTTCTAATGGACAGATGACTGAATGAGAAAGCATCGAGGAGGGGGGAAGGGAATAATCTCAACACACATTCAGTCATGTTGAGTAGCACAAGATTGGAAAACTCGTGATGTCTAGTTAAATGCAGCTTCTAATCAAGTTAGAACATTCTGTTGCATGCTTAATATATACCTGATTTTTCTATTTTTGGATAGGCAGTGTAAACATGGCTGCTGGCAAACACAGCTGATAACTGTGTTTAGCTCATTGGGTTAGGAGTTTTATGTGTCTGACTCTCAAGCTTGTTCCCAGTTTAGGATGCTAAAATTTACTTCTAAGTACACAAATATTATGCCTATTAAAATTGGATTGTAAGGATATCACAAGCCAGCTAAGATGTTAATAAAATGATATATTCTTGAGAAAGAAATCTAAGATGCAGATTAAAAATCAATTTTGGGAAAAGTATCCCAGCTTCAACAGGATAAAGGTTTTGAGAGAAAGGAGTTGTTTCAATGGAGTGGTAGAAAGGGTTTTTAAAATCATGAATGCCAATACAGAACTTCCTTGCTTCATTAATTCTGGAGGAATTAGAAAAGAATAAAATAACAGCTGTGAGGGACTTGGAGGTCTTCTGGTCCAACCCCCTGCTCAGGCAGGAAACCCTATACCATTTCAGACAGATGGTTGTCCAATCTCTTCTTTAAAAACTCCAATGTTGGAGCATTCACAACTTCTGCAGGCAGGTTGTTTGACTGATTAATTGTTCTGTCAGGAAATTTCTCCTTAGTTGTAGGTTGCTTCTCTCCTTGATTAGTTTCCATCCGTTGCTTCTTGTTCTGCCTTCAGGTGCTCTGGAGAATAGCTTTACTCTTTGCGGCAACCCCTGAGGTATTGGAGCACTGCTATCATGTTACCCTAGTGACCTAGTCCTTCTTTTCATTAAACTAGACATACCCAATTCCAGCAACCGTTCTTTATTATGTCTTAGCCTCCAGTTCCCTAATCATCGTTGTTGCTCTTCTCTGCATGCTTTCATTCCGTTTTTTGCCTTTAGAGTTTTTTAGGGTCTTATTCCAACATGGTTTAGAGTCACCCCTTTTGCCCCTTACTTTAAATGGAAGACATGGGAGCAGGGCAATGCCTGAAGTTGGTGGTTTCTGTCACCAATGGATTCACCACACATGCCACAGTAGAGTTCCATTTCTTCAACACATTCGTGGAACTTCACCACATGGTTACGAAGTTCCCTCTGCTGACCCTTCGTGCGATAGATCCCCTCACATAGGCAATGAACCTTCAGCAGGCCAAGCTGCAGAAAAGGGAAGGTAGAGAAAAATAATCACATGAAAAGGACATTATAAAGGAGGCACTCTATGGGCTCAACACATTCCTAGTTCCTGATTATTCAAAACATTGCATCCTTTAAGCTTCTGAAATGTGATGCTCTTTTCTCATCCCTTCTGCTACTTCTTATTTTACTTAGCAGAAGCTCACCAACTGTCAGGCAGATCCTTCTTTTCTTTGGCCATCTGTTGCCTCCTCTTCCCAAAATTGTGCTTCGTATCATTCCTATTTGGACTGCTACATAGCACACTGGAGAAAAATAGGTGATTTCACCCTTTGCTTACCATTTTATTTTATACATTCAGCAATCACTTTTCCATATCTACATAATTGTATACTCTGCAAAATACTCCCTTCTAAAGAGTTCCACGTGAACTATGCTAGCAATATAGAATGCTTAGGACTTGGGATTTCTCAGTGTGAGAAATTTTGTATGGCTATCTCTGATACCCCCACAGGTTCAAAATGTTTCAGAATCTTTGGGTTAAGATAGTCTTTTCTAACATCATCTTAGCCATAATTAAATACTCTACCGTTCAGAAAAGTCAGGAGCTGCAAGTATTCCACTTTAGGAGATGCCCCATCAAAATCAAAACATCTGATGCTAGCTTTCCATTCTGCTATGTAACCTTCACAGGAGAGCCATTTTTCTGCTAAGCAACAGAACCTCATCAACCATGTTTAAAGGGTTGGAACACAAATATGGGCCATCACTGTTTACTTCCCCCCTCATGATATTAGTGGATTAATAATGATTCAACATAATATTTGAGTATGTAATTACATTTTTAAAACCTTCTGTTATCAAGCAAAATTATGACATACATAGATATACACACATTAAACAGAAGTTTATCATGAATGTAGTAAAAAAATGCAGTTGGGACAACTTACTTTGTTTCCTAGTCCCTCGGCCAGCTCATGAGCCCTCTCAATATTTTCTAATGCCTGTAGAAAGCAGAACGCATATGTCTTTAAGTCAACTCCATAAGACTTTGGGCAGCTTACAACATTCAAAGACAATACAACAACAAAAGAGTATGAATACAAGCCATGTGCATTCAGAAAACAACAACAAACAAATCCAGTAATAGGACTTGATAATTATCCAAACCGAAGGCCTGGAGGAAAAGCTAGGTTTTCAGAAATATATTGAACACCATCAGGGTAGGAGCCATGCAGATCTCAGAAGGGATGCTGTTTAAGAGTGAGTGCTACAACAAAAAAGGCATGCATCCTGGGTCCTGATAGACGGCATTGTTTAACCAAAGGAATTTGGAGTGTATCCACTCAGTCCAATTACTGTACATGGGACAGTCAAAAACTATCACAGCTAGGCAGTCCATCAAATAATCAGGCCCCACACCATGAAGTGTTTATACAGTAGGTGAGGAGGGTGAGGTGCCAAGGTATGTAAGATGATGTCTTGAAATATGTGGTGGTTCTGAGGAACCTATTGCTTGAATCTGTGATACGTACCTAAGTGAGATTCTGAGAGTGCCAAGATAGAGAGAACTGCATTAACCTAATCCTTGGAAGACTAGGTAATACTAGGAAACATTTACTCCCTTCATTTTTTAATTTCTAAATACTATGCATATTCAAAATTATTTGCGTATATATTCTATAAAATATACGCATAAATACATATATACACATACATATGTACACACAAGAACCAATTTGCAGTAGTAATTAAAGACATGGGATTAAGAGCATGGAGTCTGTTAGTTTTAATCCTCTCACAAGAATAAAAGCTAGATGGTTCATTTTGTGTCAGTCATTGTCAGTCCTAGACCAGGAATTGGAAAAACATCCTGAAAGAAGATAATGCCAAACCACTTGCACAATGTTTCCAAGAAAACTTTCTGTGTCTTTGAAGCTGCCAAGAGTCAAGATTTGATGTGAACCAAATTATATGTAACTATTTGTATTTATATTCTATCAGCAGACTCTGAGCAATGTACAAGCCATAGTTAATAACCCTAATAAATCTTAGTAATATTCCTCATTCATATTAAAGCAACCATAGTCATAAAACTAGCTGAGTAGCCCACAGATTCTCATTCTGGGCCTAAGACCTGCTGATAAGCAATGGTTTTTCAGTGTCTTCTGCAACGTCAGAAGGGAAGCAGCATGTATACCTCTGGGGGCAGCACATCTTGTGGGGAAACAACTTTCACTTGATCATTTCTAGACATTTAGATTACAATGAGTGAATTTATTAAGGTAAGCCATAATGAATTCTAACATTACCCCATTTATTTATGTGCTTAGAGTAACACACCTAATGTATTCATCTTGCAAACCAAAAGGTACACTGGACAAACAGTTTTAGCCTAAAGTACATGGTGAACACTTGTTTCCTCAGTGCTGATGTTACTATGTGAAAAAAGAGACTGTCCACAGGGGTGAAAAATGTATTTTAGAGCTCACTTTGGTGGCTTATAAAAACGCAACTGAATCTAACCAGTTTCTTACTATTCTTACTAACCTTGTCGAGGTCCTTTTGAATCAGCCTGCATTTGGCCACACCAAGCAGCACCTGAACTTGTCCCAGACGGTTTCCAATCTCAGTCATGATGCTCATGGAGGAATCGTAGCGGGGAAAAGCTATCTGGGTGGTAAGAAAAGGTGTCAATTGCTGTCCACTACTTCCCTCAGGACAGTCTGTTTCATAGGACAGGTTCCTACCTGTACATCCACACGGCTCCGGTGGATATCAGCAAAGCAAAGCAGGCACTGTGCTTGCAAAGGACGATCTCCATGCTGAAGGGCAATCTTCATTGACTCCTAGCAAAACAAGTTTTAAGAATCACAATCTGGACTTCTATCACATACCAAGTTCTAAATTGTGACTGCTCTATGAAACAGGCCACTTGAGTCAAGGGAAGAGTGCCCTGCCCTGTTCGGAACCCACATTAAAGACAGCATCCCTTCTCCCAAATTGTTTCAACAAAATAAATGGTTGAAGGAAGAGATGGGTTGTGCAGTTTGGACCTTCCTCAAATGGCCAGAATACTGTGCCACTGCGTCAGTGTTTTATTGGGTTCCTTTGCAGTTCAAAAGGCCAATTTCCTCCGCCAAAAAAAGAACCTATGTTCTTATAAGAATAGTGCTATGTACTGATGCTTATTGATAAAAATGACTTTCAATTTCTTTGCCCCATACTGGAGCTTTATAATAAAAAAACAACCTGTATATATAAGAAAAATATTGGCAGCTGATGCAGATTCTGCAAGATGGCTGTAGTGTGAGCAACAAACCACAGCAGAAACTAATCCATCGGCTTGCTGCAATAGCCTAAACGAAACTGATTAAAACATGACTCGCTGTGGTCAAATCTGCCTTCTACAGAAAAGTGATGAACTGACATACCAACCCAAACTGGAGACCCCATTAACTTTACCCAGTAGACTCCCCCACTCCAAGAAGCCATGCTTGTACCTCACAGCATTCCATAGCATCTGGCAAGCGCCCCAACTTCCGATAGGCTACAGCCATGTAGAACTGGCTCATTGCTCGATATTTTAAACTCCAGCCCTTTCCATAATCATTCACTAGCTCTGCTGCCTTGCATGGAAAAAACAGAGCTTTTTCATAGTCCTTAAAAAGAGAAGAAGAAGCAGGAGCAGCAGCAAAGGGTGAGGTTGAGAGCAAAGGTACCGAAAGGCTGCAAAAATGGTAAAAGCTATGATTGTCTGAAGTTATGAAGTCTTTTAACCTCTTTTCAATTGATTTTTATTTTTATATGGTAAACAGTGGCATATAAATCCACTAGGGAACAATGTTTATGACAACTTGCAACCTAGATTGGCTGATTTAAAAATTACAGTGAAAAGAGCCTTGGTTTCAACCTGCTTTTGTAAGAACCATCAATATAGAGTTTGGGAAGGATGAACTCTTTGGAATATAAGATTACCCCATTAATTATCTTTTTCTGGTTAAAATGATGAACTCGTGATAGTACATGTAAACATTCTGTAAATGTTTAATGACAGTTCAATATGGCCCGTTTCCACTAGGTGGGAAGCTTGTAGTCTATATATCTGAAGTCTCTTGTTAAGCTAAGACAAGTCCTCACACTTCATTTGAGTCCACCGTGAGAAGACTAAAAATGACTGTTGGTGAGAAACATTGGATACTTGCTCTTTTCTTCTTTACGCAAAATTTCCATTTCTACATTCTAGCAATTTGAAATTTTATGTGAATTCAGTTTAAATTGATTCTCTATTTTTAAACATATTGACAATTTCATCTTAAGTAAAATAATTATTCTGTTTACTAGAAACATTTATAAAATAGTTGTTTTTTTACATTTCTATTCAATTGCAATAACACACACTTTTATGAACAATTTATGAATGCTCTTAAAAGGGAAAAAAAGATTTATAACTTACTGTAGTACTGGGGAAAATCCCAGCCTTTCTTTTCATCCCACCCTCACCAAACATCACTGTTGCTATAAAGTCTTTGGTGCTATGAGATCTTGATTGTTTGTTTGAAATGTTTCATTATCCAGCTAGATAACATCATCAGTACTAGTGAGTGTGGGGTTTGCTCCCTTTGCCTAGTTGGGTAATGAAATGTCTACAAACAAACAACAAAGCTCAGAGCGCACGAAGGGCTTCGCAATTTGATCCAGAGCAATATTCTCTTCTATTGAGGTTTTTATTCTTTAAAGGATTAATTGGATACTAATTTTGAAAAAGAGATTGTTTTTTCCTATCTTAGGTCTATATATTTACACATAAAAAGTAAAAAGTGTTTTTTAAAAGTAAGCTTGTCCACATTTACACCAAAATAAGCAATATTGATGTTGAGAGTATGAATTTTCCTAAAAATAGGAAAATGCTTTAAATTTCTTGTTCAAAACATTACCAAAATAAGGAATGTTAGATCTTAAGTTATATATTTAATAATCTTGCCTCACAAATAGATCCATAGGCATTAGCATAGAACACTTTGCATGTGATCACAGATAACCATATAGTGTGATTCCCTTAAGCTATAATATTATGAAAATGACCACGTGATTAAATGCTTGAAATATCAGAAAACCTTTCTTCTTTCTTTGGTTTATTGTTGGACTAGTGAAAATTATTATTGATATATACCATGATTTCTCAGTGTCCTTCTTCTTTTCTTTCATGATATACAAAAATAAGACTTTAATAAAATGAAGTGATAAAATTAGATGGCCAAAATGTAGAAAAAGATGATTTAAGTTTTCCCATTATCTAATTAACATCTAATTTTCTGACAAATAAATAATAACCTTGTTCAAAAATGGCAGTCTGTGGTACAACAGTCTAACTTTTTCTGGACGATTTTCTCCATCTAAATGTGTGAGTTGGAACAATCGTTCCATTGAGGCAGGAGATTACTACAGGTTGTACCTAGGACCTTGTGTGGGCACCAAACTAATAGCCAAAATTCCACAATATTACAAAGCTATATATTTTGGTATTCTTTTGCCAAACTTCCCAAGATTTTAGACCATAATTCCAAAAGTTTCGAAACAAAGGAAACTTGCAAGGTTTCAGGCTTTACCTAATGCAAACATTTTTTTAATGTTGACATCCCTCAGATACCATTTTAGAAGAGTCGTGTCCATGGCATTGTTTCCCCAAACATCACGTACTTGAGCTCTGATTTATGAGATAGTCCTCACAAGCTTAAGATCACAAACTTATGGTTCACAGAAAGAAAATGATTGGAAACCACTGAACTCTAGGCATCTAAACAATCCTTCACACAGTTGGAAAGGTGTCTCCATTTCCTTTTATTCCATTTGCATTTTTTAAAACTTCTGATCTACATTCTCCTTCATTGTCATTTTAGCAATACTCACCTTGAGGTGCGTGTAGAAGTTTCCCAGACTGCAACAGACACGGCACTCAAGCATCTTGTCATCATTGTTGTGTGCATACCGTAGAGCTTTTTCAAAACACTCCAGAGCTTTTTGGAAGACACTGAGGCCAAGGTAAGCATTGCCCATGCTGAGGTTGACTTGGCCATTTAGTTGCAGGCCCAACGTTGTACCTCGCATGTTCAGGCAGGTCTTACAATAGGAGATGGTTTTGGAGAATTCACAGAGCTTTTCGTTGCTCCGTGCTAGATTGAGGTAGCTCTCAGTAAGGTAGTCAGGATCCTCCAGCTCTCGGGCAGTGTCAATCTGCATGACTGCAAACTTTCAGCAAAAGAACATGTGAAGCAACAAATCTAATCCTAAACTTCATGCATGTAATTTTATTGAAGAATTTTTCAACAAGATAAAAGCAATACAATACAGACATTAAAAAGTTATAAAGAATTAGTTTCTGAGCTTTTGGACAGTATTTATACATGCATTTATATTTTACCCTTTTTTCTCTAAGGTCACTTCATAATTTCCTTTTCTGCCATAAACTACCCTTTCTAATCCACAAGTCTATAAATCATAAATTCAGTTTTTTCAGCAAAAAGTTCATGAGGGGTTTCCTGTCACTAATAAATGTAATTATTAATCTCTTTCTAATCAAACTGGCTAATTTTGCCATCTCTGGTGATTCTGACAACTTCACTAACCATAATAAATTTGGAACAGAGCCAGCCACATTAATCAAACCAAAATTGGAGATGAAAAGTTGGACTTAATTTGTGGGTGACAAGGCTTAGATTTACAGAACCTACCTTGTCACTTACTATAAAGTTAAGCTCTACCACATGCAAAATAGTGGCTCAGGAAAGCAGTCAAATGCTAAGTGTTAAGAATAAGGTGTCCTATTTGCATTTGATTGTCTGCATTTGGAATTTTTTAAATTACAAATCCATAGAAAAAAGGAAAAGGATATGGTTGTTTTTCTTTTTTACTTAAAAGTTTAGAAATGATAACAGGAAAATCGTGTAAGCAAGCTAAATAACAATAATATAAGCATGTTACATTGAATAACTTGCTGCTTTTATTTCCTATTGATATATTTTAGAATCTCGTGCAAAACCAGCCCTGGTGGTTTCCCCCCATTAATTTCTCTACACATGATCCAGAAAGATATTAAATGCATCTGGACTGCAGATGCCTAATAGACAAGGCTTCTTCCACAGCATCTGGATATTTAAGAGTCTATCTTTTGGTATAAACAATAAGATGCTTTT
Organism: Pareas carinatus; assembly: GCA_032468095.1. NCBI lineage: Eukaryota > Metazoa > Chordata > Lepidosauria > Squamata > Pareidae > Pareas > Pareas carinatus. Next base: position 114,647 of record JANHFO010001959.1, on the reverse strand, counting down.
AAAACCAGTCTTCAGTTAACTTGTGGAAGAAAATTGAAATGCTGTCCTTAGAAGCTCCTTTCCACTTCCTCTAGACATTTCTAACCCTTATGAGCAGTTTGTTTTGAAGACAAAGGGAAAATCATATGAAAAGAGGTACATTGTACAGTATTTCTGAAGTAGTATTTAACTCTTATTCTCACAGCTCAGAAGAAAATGAAGTTTCTTCTCTTTCCTAATAACCTTTATAGATTAAAGTAAAGTCTTATATATTTGCATGCTCAAACCATATTTTATTTTTTTCCTACAAGCCTTCTAATGCCATTTTATCTTTCATATCATAGTCAGCTTCTAGCCTATCTGTTCTTGTCCTAGGACTTTAGGGTGATTTACAGTTAGTGCCACTAGGATGTATGTATGTATGTGTTTTCTAATTAGTATCATTTTGTGGCAACTGCCTGGACAAGCCTTTAACCCTATAGATAAAACATATTCTATAAATCAAGTTACTGAACAATGAGGCCGTGTAAAGCATTTGAAACAGGGATTTTGCATATGAGTTAGTATTAGCAGGGTATCTGTATGTAAATTGTTAAAGTAGTCATATTCTTTGGAATGTACTTTGCAAATGGCCTCTTTCAAATGCTTTGCACAGCACTACTAAGCAATTGTCTGTGATGAATTCACAGCTGTTGGCCAGAATGAATTAAAGAGCTAATTCATCACAGAAAGTACTGATATACCAGAATTGTGGAGATATGGGCTGAAATATTCAATTGGCAATGGAGTTCACAGAACAAATTTCACTTGAGCTCTTTGGATAAAATCAGGATAAAAATAAATTATAATAATCAGAAAAGTCTTTTTATTTCTCTCCCCAACCTGCTTTTTGTAACATCTTATTAGCAAAAAGAGTGGAGGATTTTGAACACTGGCCTGAAAGTTAGCTTGATAGTGCAAATTTGCAATCCAGAATGTTCCTCAAAATATACATGGATGGATAAACTATTCTTCCTGATAAAATAATGAATCTCCAGGGCTTTTTTTGTAAAAAAAAAAAGTGCTGGAACTCACATCTCATTAATCTTTTATTTAAAAGAATATATATTCAGTTAACATAAATGTAATCTATTCTATTTAAGGCAAAAAAGGTGCATTCTGTGACAAAAAGAGCACTGGAAATCTCTAATCAGTTCCTCAAAAAGTAGCTGTACCTCTTTCTTTTGTTTAATGCTTATAGATCCCATTTAGATGTAGATGTAAATATCAAACCTCTGCTCTACAACTCAGTTGTTACTACATCTGCAAGAAATACTGTCCCCAAATATTTTCATCAAGGGGCTCATCAACATAAACATACTTAACTGAAAGCCCACAGGCTTATCAGTCTCGATTCCTTAATAAGCTTCTTTAAACCATTTACAGCATAAATTGTACAGTACAAATACAGTAGTCTATATAGCCTTTAACCAGATATGGGGATGTTTCTAAACGGCAACAAGTAGTCCTCGATTTACGCCCACAAATGAACCCCAAATTTCTGTTGCAAACTGAGACATTTGTTAAGTGAATTTTGCCCCATTTTACAACCTTTCTTCTATGGTGGCTAACTGAATGACTATCGTTGTTAAGTTAGTAACACAATTGTTAAGTGAATATGCCTTTCCCATCAACTTTACTTGTCAGAAGGTTACAAATGGTGATTACATGACCCTGGGACACTGCAGCCATTATAAATATGATGGTTGCCAAGCATCTGAATTTTTGATCATGTGACCATGGGGATGCTGCAGTGGTGTGAAAAACAGTCATCAGTTACTTTTTTCGGTGCCATTGTAACTTTGAACGGTCACTAAATGAACTGTTGTAAGTCGAGGACTACCAGTACACCAGTGGTATTGAGGGTTCGGGGTTCTAGCTCAATACTACAGTAGATTTTTAACAGGCTTCTCTTTCCTGCTTTCCAAAAGGTCTAAAGTTGCATTCACAATATAACGAATTGAGAATAGGAAAATCCTAATTCCCATCTCATCTCAACCATGGATATCTGGATTGCCTTGTAAAAAAAACCCCCTCACCCCTGAAACAGAAATAATTAAAAAGAAAGGACTTTTGGGATCAAGGCAATGAATATTGAAAATGATGAAAAGATTTACCCAAAAGTAAGAAGATCTTGAACTTCAGATCTTCCAAAGCAACATCTAATAGAAAATAACATCTCAGTGAATCTATTTGTTTATTTGTTAGATTTATATGTTGCCCATCTCACTCTGAAAAGCGATCTTGGTAGCTTCTACAACCATCACGTTTTGAAAGTAGTTATTTCAACAGAAAAACAAGAGAACATTTCATTCAGATAAATAATGCTGAAAAATCTAATGATGTGCCATTTGGAAACATACCTTCTCTAGCATCACAGTATAAACCGTGTGTGTGTGTGTGTGTTTGTGTATACACACATGTGCACATACATATACTGTTTAACTTAGTTATTTTATATAGTTGACACTCCTACTAAATAAAGTAAAGCCACAGCATACCTCATCTCATCTCAGCTTTACAAAATCACACAACCCCCCATGTATATCTGTGAATGGCTAACACTGTAACACTCAACATATTTAATTCTGCAGACGAAAAATAGTTAGATTAGGTCTAGGGATGCAAAACGGCAATTGTCAATGGTAAGAATTTGGCAGGGTTTTAGTTATCTGCAATTTTAAAAGAATCCCAACCAGTGTTCCATTTCCTGTTTGGTTGTGGCTGAGCTGTAACCCGGAGTCCCAGTTTTCTACCCACCACCTTCACCGTAACATAGCAGGAGAAAAAGACGTGCAGTCAATCAGAATGTTTTACCTTTAACATATCTCTGTACCTGCCCATCTCCGAGTGAGCAGTGATGAGGCATCCCAGAACTCGAAACCTGCCAGCTGCATCTGTGCTCTTTTCCAAAACCCGCAGCCAGACTTGAAGGGCCTTTTCTGTCTGACTGGACTGATACAGCTGGAGTCCTTTTTCTATCTGCTGCTTTGTCTGGTCCTGTCCCATCTCCTTCGAGCTCTGGAGCTGCATATACCAACTTGTCAGAAGAGCAGACCTGTCATAGAGATGGGCTAAAAGGAACGATTACAGTGAAGTTGGTGCTAAAACAGGAGGATGGACTGCATGGTGCCAAATCTCAGGGCCCACCGGAATCTTGAGATGGCTCAGCCTGGAGGAATGTCAATCGGAGGTGGGAAGAAAGGCCCACCCAAATGTTAAAGCAACCACACTGATCTTCTCGAATAGCATCCTCGGTGCTGCTCTTCTATCAGAGCTTTCTACAACCAAGTCACCAAGTGGAAGACCTGAAAAACACAGCAAGGAAAGAAGGAAAGAGCCCAAGCGGCTGGAGTGAAATTCAATCGGAATGGCCCCTCCCAAGCCCCTCCCTTTCACTGGGGACAGCTGTGCCCGCCAATCCTTGTCATGTGATCTCACAGGAATGTCAGACTTGGTAACCCCCAAGGTCAGAAAGCGAGCCCGAGCAACCAATCTCCTTCCCTCTCTGCTGCCTTTATATAAATACATTGGAGAGGCCAAATGGAGCCTTTCTTCAACAAGTTCCTGTAATGGGGCAAAAGCAAAACGAAGGAGGTTGGAGCTGAACTTTCAGAGTTTGTAAATGGAAAAGTTCTTCTTCAACCAATTGGCAGGGGAAAAAATAGTCACTAGAATTATTTCTAGTGGGATGGCCACTAGATAGGGCTAGAAACAAACATTTTATATACAGTATTTTGTTCTGACAGTGTTTTTTTTATTAAAAAACCTCCTCACACATTAGATGACTGTTAAAAATGCAAAAAGGAACAATAAAAACAACCAGTTCTAACCACCTTTCAGGGAAAGTTGAAACCACCGGGAGATTTTTAGTTAAGAAACTGCTTTTGAGAGACCATGACAGAGATAAATAAAGACTGGTGAGAGAGAGAGAGAGAAAAGAAAGCAGGCTGTCTCTTGGCAACCAAAGATTGGGAGAAGAACGAGGAACAGCTGAAGAACTGCCACTTGTCAATTTTCATTATTCTAGCTTAAAGTATTTCCGATGCGCTCTCCCTGACAAGTCACCTGCCAATTCTCATCCTAAAACCCCATCCCAGCATGGTGTATCTTACCCTATAATGTGAAAGAAAGAAAAAGTGCCGTTTCCTTAAGACGGCATTCATTCCAATGGCTGAACTGCCACCTGTTTTTTCTGAAAATGTGGGTCCAAAGAACATTATCTGCAGAATGCAAGACGCTGCGAGAAGCCAGAAATTTTACTAACACTTCATTGCTATTTCTGTTTTCTTCGAGGATCAGAATGTGCAGAAATGAACATAGGAATATATGAAACGTGGACGCATAAAGGAAGAAAATGAAAAGGGAACTAAGCAGAAATTTAAAAAAGGGAGCTTTGACAAATATTGACATATGGAAGGGATTAGAATATGAAACAAAATAATATTCTTAGAATATCTTTAAATCTACCTGCAGGTAGATGTAGATATTGTAAGAATATTACAATCCACTGTGACTTGTTTGCTAGGCATTTTCTGCATAAAATGGATCCTGTGAGTTGACACATCATGGGCAGGAACCCAAAAAGAGGTGACTGAGGCAATCTCTTGTGAAGTCACCTGCTATTCTTTTGAGACTGTGAAAGCCAAGGAATTGGACAGCTTTTCATTGTATTAGCTCGGCCTCCTCGGGGTTTTATTGGAGATACCAGAGAAAGAACAAGCAACTGCATTTTAGAGATACTAAATGTTTAGAAAAAGGGGAGTCATACCAACCACCTTGAAAGGATGCTGTGGTCCACCTCTTCCTGAAGAAATCATCACTTGAGTAAGCAATGTTGGATAACCTTTAATAATATGTATATATTATTGCTTTTAAAACAAAATGGCGTTATTTCTTCCTAACAGGTGGGTCTTATCAGGAATGCTGGAGGAATGAGAGGTTTAAGTACGTGACCAACCCATCTAAGGTACTGCAGAGCTGGTCTCTTTTCCATTTAACATTATAGGAAACTACTATGAAAGGTCATATGTTGGTTCGAGGGAAGCATAACTGAACTGCAGGTAATACACAGCTTTACATCTCCAGCCTTGGTTGAGCAGGAGACCCAGTGGAAATCCTAATCTGATGTATGGAAGCCGTGAGGGACTCAATGGGATGAAACAGATTCCATTTAAACCCCCCCCCCCAAAAAAGAGAATAGCTGTAGGTCCAGAAGTCATCTGGTTTCATGTCAGTTTAAACACTGATTTTAGATTTGGTCACACTTCATCAGATGGAGCACTGAATTTCTCCTGGATTCATGATTTCTCTATGAAAGCAAGTACAAACATGGCCAGCAGAACCTTCACTGAGTTTCATCTGGTACACCTTTGCTTGTGGAATATGAGGCCTGAGTAACAGTCAATCATAGCCTTATCAGTTCACGCTTAGATTCCTATAATTGTTCAACTTGGAGCTTGCCTTTTAAAATATATAGAAACTACAATTGTTTAAAAATGTAACTGTCTAGGGATAAACATCATTTTAGCAAAGTAGCACTTATGTTATGCAATGACACTAGTTATTTAAGAGCTTTTTTAAATACAAGATGCTGGGGATGACCTGTAACATCTTTCATGGCTTGTATTCTTACTTCTTTCGTGACAGTGTACTTTTTGACTCTGCCCATATTGAGAAGGGATGCTACTGTGATCCTTAAGATAATTGCCCATTTTTTGAGGAATGGGATCCTTCTCTGCCAAGTTTACAGAACATAGATTGTCAGATACAATGCCTATCAGGCCCAAACAAGCAACCACATCCACAGCTATTTTATTATATTCTGTCTATTATACAGGAATTTCCCCAGACTGTTTGTCTTCTCTTGGAAACAGATAGATAAGGTTCCATGGAGTCTGGTGTGTGTATGTTGTGTGTGTGTGGTGTTAGTCCTGGATCTCTTGTGAGTGCACAATTCAAGGCTAATTCCCGGCTTAAATCCTCCACCCTACCTGGTTGTTTCCCAGCATCAACAATTTTTCTATGCAGTTGCTATAATTTTAACTTTACTTGATTTTATGCTGAAATGCTGCTTTATTTGTTTCTCTATTTTTATAGTGAGTCACTCAGTGAGTGACTGAGACAACATGGAAATCATGTGAATAGACATGTCATTTTATTGGAATCACCCTTCCAAATGTGTTAAACAACAGTCCCAGTACATAGAAGAGATTGATACTGGGAGACAGAAGGCTTACTTGACAGTAAAAGAGAATTCCCGGTCAGTCAGAAAGGAAATCAGATGTATGACATCTAATTTATGCACAACCATTAGTGATAATGCTGTGTTTTCAATTTTTTTAATTTATTTTTCCTGCAGTGTATTGGAAGAGCACCTTACTTGCAGAAAACAAGTAACTTCAACCTGTTTGCGGTTTTAAAAAAAAGATTTCTGCATATCAAGCTGGCTTATATGTCAGCTGGCAATCCAAGCTCCTTTTCAGTTTCAAGCATCAGTTGTAGAGTAGAGCTAAGGCAGTTAATGACACCTGTGTAAGTCAGTATTCAAACAGCCACTGCAATGTTTTATTTTTGAGGCTCGAAAAAAGAAAAAAAAATCTCCTGGAATTTCTTATTACTCCCTTGCATTATATAGCTCAGCCCTCAGGCTCAATTAGGAATGAGAAACTTGTCTATTTTGAACATTTAATTCTAACCTAATCTACTTAGAAATGCTTTTAAGTACTCTAAGCATGCAGCATGAGATTGTATCTTAGATTAGAAATAATCTGTTTTCAATACTTCTCTGTATTAAAAAGATATTATCCATAAAAACCATCAGAACTTTATACTCTAACCAACCTCATTTAATTTAGAACAGAATTAAAAACCAGAAATTCCTTCACCTGCAGTTCAATTCACTGTTATCTCATTTTGTTGTAAGTGAGGATCAGGCTAGAGTTGGTATGTGATAAAATAGCATGATTTTTTAAATACACAATAGGATCTAACAAAAACTTTGGGAAGAGCTGAAATTTAGTAGCTAAATTCCTAATCAGACACATCCCTGTCTAAATTTTTAATGCCAACTGAACCATATGGAAAATTATTTATCTCAGAATATGACAAACATCCAATACTGTTATTGGGATTTCAGCAGAATCAAGTTTTTAATTCTTAAAAATTGTTTATTCGAATTCAAGAATGGCATAGCCTACTACATCAGGCTGGAATTAAAAATCATGAAGGTGCATTTAATAATCAGATTGCTTTAAGGGACTTGTGTTTCCATACTGGCTTTGTCTGAGCATCACCTTTCATTCAAAAATACAACAGGAAATCTTGAACCGTGTCTATGATTAATAGAGATTGTACGGTTTATCTAAAGATTGATCAGATTTTTAAACATTTAGTTGGGGGGGGGGAGATAAACCAAAAGCACAGCAGATGCTTTTCTTACAGAGTTCTTACCTTATTCAACACTGCTTTCACTTTAGTATTAACATATAAGAAATATAATGATGCTTGTAACTATCTCTTGTCAATTAATTGTTCAAGTGTTTCTTCAGTTTTCCACTCACACTTACGAATAACTTCAAAATAGCTTTTCAATCTTGTTGTTTAATGTATCACAAAACAGGTGATTCAGAATTTTGTAATGATGCAACAGAGAACACAATGATGACTGAATACTCACACCACACATTTCAAAATTAAATCATTTAAAACATTTCCAAAATCATTTATAGGGATTTCTCTAGCAGGAAAAAAACACTTCTAAAAATGGTTTTTGTACACTCATAAAACGTTACTGTAAGGCAGGGGTCCCCCACCGCACCCCGGTTTGTGGACCAGAACCGGTCTGTGGCATGCAAGCAACCAGGCTGCACAAACAAGTGAAGTTCCATTGGCTGGATGCAGACAGTATGCAAAACCACACCCCCTCCAGTCTGCAGAAAAACTGTTCTCCACGGAACTAGTCCCTGGTGCCCAAAAGGTTGGGGATCACTGTTGTAAGGACAAACATGACACCTTTCTCATTTTAATTTGACCCAAGGAAGAATTCAAACAATTATTAGTATTTATTAGGTGGTAGGATTTAATGCTTACTAAAAGTTTTTTTTTTAAGAATTCCAATTAGCTGACTTTTAAATGAATTTCTGCCTAAACCTCATAATCTTATCTTGTAGGATTTTGCTTCCTTTATTCAGTAAAAAGTAAATATAATTTTAAGAAACTGCATCCTGCAATATAGACCTTAAGATTTATTTGCTTGTAGTACAAATAACTATAATCTATATTCAATATAAATACTTATTATGATATAATAGAAGCATCAAAGTTTTACAAGGCCACTTGCAAACCAATACAAATACAGCTGAAGGAATTAGGAGAAAGAATCTATCAGGCTACCTATATTGTTTATTCTTATGCTTCAAAAATGCGGCAGCTTTCCCAAGGGAATTTAAACAAGATAAACTTAGCAGAAACAAAAACTGAGCAGAGAAGCACTTTTGTATAATAAAGTATTCCTCGTATATATTTGTATTGTACACTAGCCTACCAAAAAAAATCTCTGATGAAATTGATTCTGGTTTACTTTCTATCCTGATCAAAGATAGAAAGTAAACCTTAAAGTAAAATGCATACAAAAAAAATTAGGGGTGTGTGTGAACTTTTGTGTTTGGGGAAGCAGGATACCAGTGGCAGAAATGGTGATATATATATTCCACCTTCATTATACATTTAGACAAAGCAATTCTTTTTTCAAATACCTGGATACTAATATACCAATTTGCCTGTTCTATATAAGTAAATACAAGAATGACACAGAAATTTCTTCTCAAACAGTTTAATAGCAAATAAACAAAGGGAGATACCACACTTGGCATATACAAAATGACTTCTTGTCTGTGTGTCTGTGCAATTAAAACAGCTTTAAGTTCCCCAGTGGGACAAAAAGAAACCACACACAAAAGGAAGAAAATTCCTTAATACATACTCGCTCGTTCCAAACTTGTAACAAAACTTTCATTTTTAAATCCACTACACAAACTCCGTGATCATAAAAGCAACATGTGCTTCTTTTTAAACCACTAAAGTAAAATCCATAATTTTCTACAGAGTACAACACAATTTCACACAAAAAAGACATTTTGTTTTGCAAATCAAACAAGAAAAAAGAACAGTTCAAACAGGGTAAAGAAAAGCATTGCTACAACAGAATCACGACTTTGAGTTGATTAAATCCTGTTAAACTGCAGAACAGATTCTACATTTGGTCATAGTGGCAATTTGTTTTCTTGTCACATTTGTGAATCACTTTACATTGTTTTCTAGTAGAAAAGGCAAAAAACTGTACAAAACCCCTAGTGTTAAATACAATGTTTGTACCAATAAAAAAGCCCACAGGTTTTTTTTCCAAAATGTAAATTTTCTTTTCTTTTTAATTATTCACAAAAAGCAGCTAGAAATAAAAGGCAGCTGCTGCTTTACTGTCTCAAATCCATTAAAACCACCACAGAATTATTAAAACAATCAAAGGAAAGAAAGGAAAGGAACATCTAATGTTTGGCATTTGGGTTTTCTCCAGAGAGATTTTTTTTTTATTACCACAGGATTCTCCAGAGTTTCTTATGAAACTGTATGCGCATTACAAAGAAATGTATTGGCAAAATTAATTAATACACTGCAAGGCCTTGACTTCCCTGCCATCAGACACCCCTGTGCATTGTGACTGTGAGCCTAAGGGCAATCATCTCACAGCTATGCCCCAAATAATGCAATGATATCCCCCTTTTTAAGTCATTCTCATCCTTAGAGATGCTGATCACAAGGTTGAGAGAAAAGCGAGTACGGAGAGAGATAACCCATCCAGCAATGGAGTTGGCAGCTGGTTTTGGCCAACAACAGAGCCAACGCTTCCTAGATAGGGCTCTTACGTGTTTCTACTCTCCAAATGTTTTGTTTTTTACATTCCTTCCTCCTGTCAAAATTCCTTCATAGCTTCTCCTCCACCCCGTTGCCCCTTGTGCTTAGGCACCTACCACAGGACTTTTTGCAGGTGCTATGAAGCCCCCCCACCCTCACTATATTTCAGCTGCTAAAGCAGATCCTATGCGTAGCAAAGCTGAAGCACGTTTCCCAGAGAAGGATAATCTGTCCTATTTCTTCATCAGGCCAGAAAGAACAAAAAGAAAGAAAAGAAAACTGCATGTCTCCTAACCCAAATTAAAGAACAAAACTTTTAAAAAAAATCTCCACAGAGGAGAGTCCCCCAGCTAAGGCCCCGGAGAAAAGGAGCCGGGGTTGGTACCCTGTTCAGGTAACAGCCAAAGTGCTGTTATATTGTGCTTGTCACTTGAAGAAAGAGCCAGCAGTTTTGTGCCCAGGCTTACAGATTCCTTCTATGGGATATATACGACATGCTATTTCAAGTGTAAGAACTGGAGAGCAATCAAGCTTCCATCCACTGAGAGTTAATGGTGTTAAAATTTCACAAAGCAAGTCGCATATTAAACAAGAGGTACAAATTAAGGCTACCCCAAAAGAGCTTGAGCTCCAATGGATTTCAAAAGCAGTATTACGCAAAACATCCCACATCTTTCTGTTAAACTTGTATCCCTGCCGCTGCCACCATGACCATCTGAACAGTGCAATCAAGCCCCTGAGACCTTTCCATAGCTGTGATAATAGAGCAAGGTGCAGATACTGTGTAAAGCAGTCTAAATGCACAGGAGATGTCCTTACATGACATATGATCACAAGTCTGGCATCCAAAAAAGGACAGCTTTTAAACCTAATAAATTGCTCATTTTTTGCACCGACTATAGAAAACAGAGGTGAAGGGTGTATATATACAGGATTGTGAAGAACACAGCAGGAAACATGCAAAACGTTTACAGGGGGGGCATTATTTGAAACTTTAAAAGAAAAACAAAACAAAACCAAAAACTCACATTTTGCTGAGGAGATTGTAGTTACAAAAAACTAAGCATGCAAAGGTTTAACAAAATACAACACCAACTTTGATTAAATTCTCACTGCAGACAAAGGCTGATAATCACACAGGAAGGAAAAAGCAGTTAAGTGCCAGGGCAAAAATGCAGCTACAATCAGGAAAAAGTGTAGTTCAAGTGTTTTCTGCTGAAGTTACTCAAGTCAAAGAACACATGCTTTCTCCTCAAGCATGGCAAGTAGATTCAGCAAAATGTGACCAGAAGCCTCCTGAAAGTTTTGAGTTGCATCCTTTTACTTTTTCCTTCAAAGATTTTTGTTGAAACTAAGCACACAGAAAAAACTAAGCCTAGAAAGTGATTGGCTGTATGTTCACAGAAATACAAATACTCCACGAGGTATGCTAGCAAGGCTGCTCTGAAGACAATTACAAAGAATCAGAATCACAAAATCAAGTGGTTATCTTATGAAGTTCTAGAAAAATAGAATTTTTTTTTATATTCAAATGCAAGTTTAAATATTCCCCATCAGCAGTCTTTCTAGCAAAACCAATTTGGCAGCACAAAAAAAAAAGAAGGAAAAAAGAAGAAACAAACATAATAAAAATACACATCAGCATCAAAAGTCAACACAAGGTCAAAGGGTGAGAGTTCAAGCATCAGAGAAGCTGAAGAGACAAGGATTTGGACGATGTACTTGAACGCCACATCGACATGCTTTAGGCACAACGATGAACAAACGGCAGGAATCTAGAAAAAAACAAACCAGAAAGAAGGAGACCTACTGAGTTACACAGAACAGTACATCCAAACAGAGAGAGAAAGAGAAAAGAGAGTGAAACAGGAATGGGCACTGTACAATGAGACCTCTTGGGGAGGGGAGTTGACGACGAAGGGCAGCACATGCCAACAATGAACAAGTAAAAGTTGAAGTGCATAAGACACCAAATAAATGTAAAAACTGTCAGAAATTAAATGGAACAGAGGCCTGGGATTCCCTTTAGATTCTGGCTACAGAATGGACTAAGACTTAGCGGCATACAGCTGTGTATTCAACACAGCTCAAAGTCAGTGTTAATGCTACCTCTTCATGAGGAAGGTAGCACCTCTCCCTTCCACTAGAACCTGAATTCATTAAATGCAATTGTAGGACAGTTCACACAACAGGTGGGAAATAAAGCAATTGGGCACTGATAGTTCAACACTTTCTTCTTCTTACTATGGGGCATATTTAGGCAATAGAAACTTACGTGTGTGTATGTTTGTACATGTATGTAGATTCTGGAATCAAAATGACCTTGAACATATTTACTGTATGAGTAACACTGATGGCCCCACAGAAAGAAAATAATTAAGACTTGACTGCAAGTTAAGATTGGCTGCAACTGAGTCCTTTTTACTATACTTGCAAAAAAAATCACCACCCTTCTTTTCAATACATAAATCTTGCTCTTTGATTCTGTGAGGAGGAATTCTGGGCTCTCAAAAGTTCTACAGTCACCTCTGCCAGTTTTGAAAGGAAGGTTTTTTTTTTTATCTGCAGAGACTTGTAAGAGATGTTCAAAGCGACAGCATTTCTATCAGGATCACAACACAAGAGGCTTAAATCAAGGGCAAACACATTTAAGCATTCTCTTAACATAGTGTTCATAAACAAATGTCAGAAACAGCACACGGTTACTGGAAAAAATATTGTTCTTATATTTGCCCTCACTTCCATCCTAATTATAATAATGCACGTTACAAACATTTTGATTTAAATAGAGATCTATTTCAGCTGAATAATATAAACAAAGCATACACTTGTGTGGATGCAATTTCCTTTTTTTAACAAATGTCAAGCTACATTATATTATTCAATTTTAAAGTTACTTAAAAACACTTGCTTGGAATCAAAATGAGTGATCCTTAAATAAACCATCCTTCTTTTAGCTGATGTTTTGGATCTAGGGTAACCCTTCTTCAGCAGAAAAAAGGAAAGGAGGTAATCTTTGTTAACTTTCCTTCTCATTTTAATACCCTATCCCCCCTTAAATGTCCTAGGATTAGGGAATTCACTGGAAAAATTGGATAGTAATACTAAGAGAAGTACATCCGTAAAGCCAATTCCTCTTAGAATCCTTAATGAACCCAAGAAGACTCCCACTGGCAGAAAAACCTTTGATCCAACTAGAAGTGTGCAGTGTTCAGATCCAAAGATGGCAAAAATCTGGATTGGGCGTACCTCTCTACTTGTCAACCGCCCCTTTAAGAAGCAGTATCTTTTCTTGCGATTGCTCAAATATGTTTGAATTAAGAAAACAGGAGAAATTGCACATGCTCCTACTCTTGGGGGGGGGGCAGGGGGGATTACAAAAGGTAACTTGCTGAATTAAAATATGAGTCTTTAAATTTTTTTATTATAAAATACACCCCCAAAAATTTCAATAGAAAGTTTTCTCTTTCCTACCACTATAAGAATCTATTCGTTCATATGAATTAATAAAATACATAGTTAAAAAGTTACATGAAAGATCATGATGACTGTTCGCTTGTTTTAAAGTTATCCACTCTCTGTTCCAATAGTACTAGGGCTCTGGCATTGCAAAAGAATGCAAACTCTGCTCAATATAATTTTCAGTACAACTCAGTATATCTATTTCAGCCTTCTGCATGCATAATGCCAAACGTACAATTTTAATCTGAGAACGTATGCGTAAGTAACTATGATACCGACTAACTAAATTATGTTCCAATTTGACCGGCTTCAGTGATTTTCTGCCAAGGATTGAGCGAAGGGAGCAGACAGAGTAACAAGCTGTGCAGAAAAATCTAACAGCATGATATGTGGAAGCAAAACCCCAAGGGGGCATCTATGTGTATCCTTGTATAAACCAAATTCATTTTCTTGCCAAGTGGGAATCTCCCTGGGAAACAAATTATTATTTGTTTTGAAAACCATTTGTGGCCAGGTCAAGGGAAACTGAGGAGAAACAAGTATTTTGGTTGAAGCGTTCGATCTTAAATCGTTCGGACCAAGACCACCGATGAAGGCACAAGGATTCTGCCAATCTATTCCAAAGATCTCATTTTCAGATTTTAACCTGCATTTTTAACTTTGGTAATTCTGATAGTGGAATTAGGGCACTTGCATTGATCATACTTATTAAAGGAAATATTATAGGATAAGCATAACACAAATATTGTGCTGCTAGTTCAACAGGAGGAAAGATGCCCATAGCGGTCATGATGGAAGCATACAGAAAGGGTACAAAGTTTATGGACATTGAATAAATAGCAACAAAGTATGTAGAAAAGCTAGTAATAGTGACTGAGAAGAGTAGTAGTCCTGGGAGGAGTGACTATAGCAAAAATTGAGCACAGCTTTCCTCCTCCACTTGTTCACAGCATTAATTCTTATCCTATTTAGCAGTTTGCCTAGTTACAAACAGGTCACTGAAAGTCAGTAGTTTCAATCATGCACATTGTTTATGTATGCATTACACAATCACATTCGGGATTATGCAAAACCCTGGTCTTATCCAGTGAAATAATTTAGATAATAAATATTCTCCACCCTGGAGCAGTATAAAACCTCTATAAAAATAGAAACAACATTCTTGGTTATATCAGGTTGCAACTGGAGCAACTGCTCCCAACCATGACCTCTTTGTTTTTCCTGAAAGTATATTTTTATTAAAAAAATCCCTTGATAATTCTGGGACCCTCAGCACTCCAACACTCTCCCCATCCTCATAATATTAGGATGCAACTTCTCCTAGTGCACAAACTTTAAATGTATACAGTTATCTAAGTGTATGTATATGCTTCTAAATTAGACCCCAAGTATTCAACACTGAAGGATGCCACATGCCAGCACAAATTTGGCAATCTGACCATTCAACCTTTTTATCACCATTGTATGTGCTTTTTAAATAAATTCTTTTTCATTTTTACTATGCCATTCATCAAGCTGTAAATCTGCGGTGTGATTCCAAATTGATCAGAAAAACAACTTGACTCACGGCCTTATGCAAATTATATTGCCCCAGTTTTAGTAAACGAGGGGACCCAGTCCCTAGTAAATAAATGCCTGGCTTTCCTACCGAGTTTTATCTTATACAATGGAATTTCAAACTTGTTAAGCTTATGAATCGTCCTTGGAAATTGTTTTTCTATCTTCCCCTAAAATGTTTTGTTTCTATTCTAAATACAAGATTTATGGGTTGACTGGTGTGCTGTGAAAATGTTTTAATAAATGAGAAAGAGCATGTTCAGAAAGTAGCAATGCATTGAATCCCTATATAACACTGTAAACTTTCCTAACAATAGGACTAACTTTTTCTAGCCTCAGGACTAAATTTTACATAACTTCTTGCCAATGGCACAACTCATACTGCTGAAAATTCCCTTTGGATTCAAGTCTACAGTGCATATAAAAAATTAATGTTTTTGGCATACACCTATGTGAAAAAAGGATGTGTATTAAAAGGAGAAGAAATCTGACTTTGAATTATTAGGCACTGGGCTCAGGCAATATGTAGACCAGATCAAAATTCTGCACAGCCCTTTGAATTTAGTCCTTTGTACTGGCACACACTCAAAGGAAAATTGTTGTGTAACGAGATGACAATATTTGTGAAAAATAAATCTATATAAGCAACAAGAAAAAAAATCTTTCGCCATTATTTTGACACACACTCGCACGAAGTTGCAAAAAAAAATGACAGAAATCAGAGCAATCAGAGCTCATCTTAAAACTAACTGTCAGTTGAACACTAAGGAGGCTTTAACTTGTACTTTATGAGCACCATTTTTAGTTACACCTTCATGTACAAGTTCGAGAACAGGGGAAGAACAAACTTTATCATGAGACATTGGATTTGTAGTAAGATTGTAAATTAAATCCAGGAATTCCTGGATTACAGCCTAAAGTGTAGATAACTGCATTAAATCAACTAACTTCAAGTGTAGTTTCCAAGAAATTGACACATTAACTCATATTATCCAATTTTTAAAAAAGGTTGTTCTGTCCAAAGTGTAAACAGCTGATAAAAAAACATCATTGGATACTTTTATAAGCTGCAACCACACACATTGCACTATACAAACGTGTTTGACCAATATAATTACTGCATTTTTCTTTTGCCACATTAATATTTTTGCCCATCTATTATTCTTCAACTGACTGATTCTCTATACAGTTTTCTCATAAGGCATTTACTAAATAAACCTAGCAAATAGCTTGGCAAAGCTCCTTAGGGGTTGTTTATTAACCAACCACCACATGATTTGGCTTCAGCTTCCTGCTTCCCCCTTTCATGAGTATCATTGGGGTCTCCTCATATCTAAGTCATGCAGTGTCACTTCCAATTGCACTTACTATTTTTCTTTCCTCTCCAAGGTGGCTGGCATTGGTCCTTCTCAAAAACACAGTTACAAACACAGCAAACTTTTTTTTAAAAAAAAATAGTGATATGGCACCTAAGCTCCAAAGTAAAACACTGGAAACAAAAGCACAAAGTTGTCCTCCATCCGCAGAATTCCCAGTAGAGGCCGCAGCTGAGTCTTCAGGGGAAGATGTGCCAGACAGAATGGTATCAATCAGCTTCCGTGACTGTAAAAATACAGCCTTAAAACAGTTTTGAATCCCTAAGCAGGCTTCCTCCCCAACTTACCAGAAGATCCTTCTCACTCCAGTTCCAGGGGGAGGGGCACTCAATATGGCTTGCTGTCATTCTTAGAGCGCTTGAGCTGTACTTTCAGTCGCTTCATGCCAATTTGAAATCCATTCATTGACTGGATGGCAGCTTGTGCAGAGACTGGATTGTCATAACTTACAAAACCTAAGAGAAGAAAAACGCACAGTTAAGTGCAATTAGAGGATAAGAATATCTGAGTACATCATCATCATCACCACCCACTGCCACAAAATTTATAAGTGCCAATTCTTCTACTGATAAGTTCAGTTGGAAAAATAGAGCTAGAATATTCCAGATGCCATCCAAACATGAAATTTTAATGAGCACAATTGTTAACTATATGACTGAGCAATCATACTAACTCTATTTTTAAGTTTAGTGTCATGTTGCTTCCTTATTTACCTATGTTTAGCTTACATATATAACTTGCTTGCACAAACAAATGGATATACTTTCAGCTAAAAGATTTTGAGTTTTTGAGATATTACAGCAGGGGTGTCCTGGAGGTGAGTGGACTGCTTCCCTGGTGAAGTGGGGCTATGGGAAAGGGCAGTGGCG
>JANHFO010001959.1:84852-97062 GCA_032468095.1 Pareas carinatus | reverse complement strand
AAAAGTATTTTTCCTAACAAATTCATTCAAGACCATGTTGCAAAAATGAATACACCCCAATGAAAGTTGTAGGAGCAAAGCTACATTGTAGACAAAAAAAATCCTAATTAAGAAGAATTTAACTACAAGTGAGTCTAATCATTCATTAAGCAGGCATCCAGCAGACAGTTGATTATAAAAGGGTGCTACTTAACAAAGAAAACCTCTTCCCACTTCATACTGTCAGTAATGGCAACACATGGAAGAGAAATACCACAAGATCTGAAAAAGAAAATAATTTCTTTACACAAGAAAGGTGGCTACAAGACGTTCAGCAAAGCTTTGCTTATTAGTCAGAATACTGCAGTAAAAAGTGATATAAAAATTTAAGAAAGTTGAAACTGCAACCATCTCACAGACATGTCCAGGCCATCAATGGAAGTTAACACCTCAATAGAAGCATCTTCTGATCACAAGGGTTGAAGAAAATCACCAAGTAAGTTCATTGCAGTTATTTAAAAAAGTAGAAAGTCAGACTGGGGTGTCCCATGATACAATGCGTTGTATACTGCAGAGAAATGGCGTGCATGGGTGTTATCCAAAAAAGAAGCCTCTACTAAAGACAAGTATAAAAAACCCGCCTACAATTTGCCAGTGCCCATGCTGAAAAAGACGACTATTGCGACACTGTATTCTGGAGTGATTGATTGATTGGATTGATTGATTGATTGATTGATTGATTGATTGATTTAGACATTTATACGGGACCCAGGGCGGTATACAGCCATTTAAAAAGTTAAAACAAAAAAACATTTTAAGAAGAAATTTATAAATAACATAATAATTGTGGCTGAATTTAAATGAGACCAAGATAAATGTTTTTTGAACTGATCATTGTCTGTAACAAATTTGTATATTCAGGATACAGTTCTAAAATATGAAAATAGTTATACAATAATCACTGAGCAGGTAAATGAACAGAGATGGCAAAAATTTTATGCTTGTTATTGCAGTGCCCTCTATTGATCAGAGATAAAACAACACCTTGATAATAGTTCCTCTTTAAGAGAGATAGGCAGGTGGTTAAAAGAAGCACTTTTGAGTGGAAATATGCTAATTAGCATATCAGCCATGCAAGATCTATTAATCTGTAGCAGTAAAAAAGAACTGAAATAATTTAAAGACTAGATACAGAGTTTCCTGGATTTATCCATTTGCTTAGGCAAACTCTCTCTACTTTTAATTATAAATCAGTTAGGAATTTGAACAAAGACAATACGTTGTAAAATAGAATTTGGTTTGTCAGCGTAGAAGGTATATGCTAGGGAATAAATATACACTTTATAATTTTCATAGCATTTGCAACAATACAGAGCACTACACCGATACATAGTTGGCACATTATATATTGTTTCAATGTATGAGCAAAATACATAATTTTTTTCCTTTTAATTCAACCTTGTATCACTTATGCCTACTCCATTTCTCTAAATTAGTGTTTCTTAACTCCAACAACTTAAGGTATGTGGACAGGCATGCTGGCTGGACAATTCTAGGAGCTGAAGTCTACACATCTTCAAGTTACCAGAATTAGATTCATTTCCCTATGCTAGTCCATGAGTAAACTAGCAGTCTTTTACTAATATTTAGTTTCAGTGTATTGTAAACTCAGTTCTATAACTGTATATTCAGAGACTTCTTTACAATGGAAGGTCACAGAGACCACTCAAGCTAACGTGTGTTATTTGCAGCAACATAAAAGTCTAACATATGCAACACACACATACACACACACACACTTGGGGACACTACTCACTACTGTATTTAAGTTCTATCTACCCTAAGAACATTTGGATTGTTAACAAACAACAATAGAATATTTCACGCAAAATAACCAGATTTTTAAAAAGTCCTGTACCTTAGTCATAATCTATTGAATTAGCCACAGTGGTTTGAATTAATATAACATGCTAAACTAGGCTGCCATGAATGAAAACGCATAAAATATCCAAATCAAAGAAGCCACACATTTTTTTTTCTTACAAGGCCACAGCCTCTGAAAATGAGATCTACCTAGAGCAAACATATTTGGATCCCATTCAACAAACTAAAACAACAGTACAGTTGTTGCTTGGTGATTCTGCTTTTTCTGTTTCTGACATTTGCTGAACTTGTGTAGTCACGAGAGCATTTGGTCTCAGGACTTTCTCTTGTTCCATGTCAAGTCCTAGAATCTGTTTCTGAAATCAGGACCAATATGCATATACTCGTCTATAACAATATATAAAATTATTTCCATTACTATTTGGTTTCCCTTGAGCTCTGCC
This sequence comes from Pareas carinatus, assembly GCA_032468095.1. NCBI lineage: Eukaryota > Metazoa > Chordata > Lepidosauria > Squamata > Pareidae > Pareas > Pareas carinatus. The sequence goes on along the minus strand of JANHFO010001959.1, from coordinate 94,756 downwards.
TCTTTCTCAGTTAAATTTTTCGTCAACTTATATGATAATAACATATAATGTAATGTAAACAGCCATATACAGCTGGTACAATAGTAGCTTCAGTTAAAATACCGTATTTTTTGCTCCATAAGACACACTTCCCCCCCAAAAAAAAGTGTGTGAGGGGGGAAGTGTGTGCGTCTTATGGAGCGAACACTGCAAAAAAGCATGGCAACCGTAGATCGACCAGCGCGGTGTCCAGAGGCCCAGAGATCGATCCAGGAGGCTCTGGGAGGCCTCTAATTCGGCCCGCGGGTGCCCAGAGGGCGATCTGCGGGGTGCCGGGAAAGCTCTAATTCGGCCCCCAGGCCAATCTCCAGGCCTTGGAACGTCCCACAGATCGATATCTGAGAACCCATGGGCCGAATTAGAGGCCTCTGGGCGCAGTACGTCTTATGGTCAGGTACGTCTTATGGAGTGAAAAATATGGTAAATGGTCTAAAATTAAATGTACGGGGAAACATTCCCAGAGAACTAGGCCAAAAAAAAAATCAGTATCAGAAAACCAAGCATGAAACCCACATCAGATTCGCTATAAATAAGATTTTAGTGCCATATTCTTATTTGTTTTCCAAAGTAAATGTATCATAATTTACAAAAAATACAGACAGACATACAAGTCTGTAGGGAAAATGATAAAGTGTGTTCAGCAAAATATAAAGTTAATAAATTTATTGCAAAGGGTTTTTTGTCAGTAAGTTGTAGATCATAAAGATTACAGAACAATGTCAAGAAAATCACACTATTTTCCTTTCCAATATATTAAAGAAAAAAAATAAGATATAATCATATATGCCAGATAGGTAGACAAACTGATGAGGGAGATGGTGGGGTGGGGGAAAGACAGACAGACAGACACACACAGAGATTAAGAATACTTGGATATGATACTTGGATATAATACTTAAATTACCTTACTCAATAGAGTATGGATTCTATACGTATCATGTATATGAAACTGGACATCTGTCAACCAGCTGTTTGGTATCGAAATACAAATACAGCTACATCTAACTAGGTCTCTCTAACAGCTGATATCAAGCTTCTTTTCTTTCTCCGTTTTAAAAAAAACATTTTTGCTCTTGCATGAAACTAAATAATTTAAAATAAGACCACACCCTGCTTCTATGACTACACAATCCTTATGTGGTTAGGTTGTTAATCTTTAAGATGGCATCTTCTTTGTTAACTTTAACTGCAACAAACAGCAAACTATGTGCGACATTAGTGGAGCCACACTTTTCTTTTCAATTTAGTGCTATTCAAATTGTTCTACAAGCCTGCACATTCTTCAAGTCCCCTCCACAGAATGGGGTCTTAGAGCATTCATAACAACAAAACTGTTTCAACATCTGGTTATAATATTATGAGTGCACTCTCAGACAATACTTAAGCAGGAAACTTATAGGAAAATATTACAAATTAAATGAACTACTTTCTCAACTCCTACTTGCAGAAGGGTCTTGAATATAATCACTGATTTTCTCCATTACACCATATAAAGCATTTCAATGTATCCTGTGGAAAAATACCATCACTAACATTTATTACAAGAATAATAATAATACAGTTTTACATATGCTGAAATAAATGTAAATTAATATTTAATTCACACTGGGTGAACCACTAGATGGTTCTAGATTAAGTAGAGACAAATGGGCTGAGGAACCATTTCTTCTGCTTCTTACTATGGTTGCCCATCTAGTTCCACTAATCTATATATATATATTCCAAATACCACTCACTCACTCACTCACTGACTCATCATCATACTTTGCAAATAAATTCTTTCCAAATCAGACAATGCGATTGTCTGGATTTGTTTTCACATTTTGTCTCTCATAGGTAAGGTATACCTATAATGTCAATTACAGGCCTCTATCATCTTTTTAAGAGGGAGAACTTGCACAATTGGTGGCTGACTAAATACTTTTTTGCCTCACTGTATAACTGTCAGAATTGAAACAAATAAAGTTAATACAGGAGTGGGTTCTCCATTCTCTGAAATTTTGAGGTTTTATTTAGTACCTATAAATAATAAATCATCTAGCAGGAGCAATTTGTAGGAAGTAGTACACTGCTGCATTTCACATAAAAGTGTTACTTAATATTCAGAGGGTAATTTTGTTATACAGCTGCAAATACAAGCTAGAAATCTATTATAATTTCAAATTAACAAATTTACTGTAGCAAAATCTTCCTTATATCAAATGCATGAACATATATTGCAAAAGTGTGTTAGTATCTCAAACAAAATATCTGTATTTTAAAATTTTCTGTCATTTTAAGAACATTGCTTAAGTAATAGAATGTGAAAAGAGCTTTGAGTATGAAAACATCTGAGTTTATTAAGTTCTGTATCAAGCAGTTATCATGTAATAGAACCAACCATTCTTACACAGAAGTGAAAGTACTTTTAGAGAGCCTTATAAACCGTTTCTATAGAACCCATATGCTGCAATGTTGGGAAAATATATACCTTATCAGATAGACAAAACTATCTAACCCTAAAAAAAGCTGAAAAATCTATTGCATATCTGTTTCATCAATCCAACATTTATTAATAAAAAAAATCTGATTATTTCATACAGTTTAAATATAAGTTGCCAAAATTAAGTTTCATCTGTGCAAACATTTTGTTCAAAATCTTGTGTGAATAACATATATAAAGATTTAAGCTGCCAGCTGCAGAGTAGCAACTTACTGACTTAACTGTTTTATAATAAAGATTACTGTACCAGCTCATTATTAATCAATTGGTTATTCTTTTCTGAGGGGAGAAAGTGAGAGAAAGAACTAGAGGAAGACGATGGGACAAACCTTCCAAATAACTGCTTTGATATGAATATTCTTCTCTTTTACAAAAAATAATGCAACAGAACATACCAAAACATTTGCTCAGATTGGTCTGCTTGTCAATGAAAACCTTGGCAGAGACAACGTTCCCAAAAGGCATGAACATCTGCAGCAAGTCTTGGTCCCCAAACTCCTGGGGAAGATGGTAGATGAACAGATTGGCTCCCTCTGGACCTTTAAAATATCCATTTAGAAGAAAATTAAAACAAGTAGAATTTCTTGAGTTTTAATAGAGAGAATAAAGGAGAGGTAAAAACATGTTGAATTCATAGTCAAAACTCATGGTATTAGTTGAAAAATCTGTCTCCAGAAATCATTTATCTCGCTTTGTACCTAGTGCTCATTCTTAAATAAGAACTTAACAGGTAGCAATAGAGTAAGACTAAAAAAATACATCAAAAAAAATAAAAGACCATTATTTGCCAGTTCAGTCAAAGACCAGAAATAATTAAATACATAGGAATGATAAATTCTAGCCCAGTTCAGGAAGTTGTGATGCTTTAATTTATTTTTTTTATTTATTTATTTATTTTAAAGTTGGTAAGATGATCAGGCTGGACTTCCTTAATACAATTCAAACCAGGGATAGAGCCTATAGGACAGCTCAATCACTCTTTCCATTTTAAAGCCTACACCTTCAGATAAATGTTTCAAAGGGATTATCATGTATTTAAAATCTGATGCAATCTCAATAAGTATATGATCTGTAACAGCACTACTTCAAAGCTTACATCAGGCAAAACTAATTAGATAACCTTTCACGAAACCAATTTTTTTCCTCGCTAAAACAAGATTTTGCCAATTTCAATCCTCCAATTTGTAATAGCTAATAGCACTGGTCAAATAATTTGCAAAGCCACTGTACAGATTAAGGATATTATATGCAAAAACCACTATGTACTTTGTCATAAATAAGAAATTATTAATGATCCCACCTAAAATATGACTGGAAATAACATACTGTATATATTGATTTTAAAAATGATTTTCTTGGCTGAGTGAAAGATAAAACTGAACACAATTTTAGAATTAGGTACTTCAGAGTAGCCACAATATTCTGTAAAAATGTCTGCAAAATGCACTATAAAATGTTTATAAGTCCATGTTTTATTTATAACTTCAGATTTTGTATCATTGGAGAAGAATATTTTGAGTATAGCATGACATCTGGAGCTCAGTGCGACACAGCTAAAGAACAAAACTTTCTCAACACTGCCTCCTACCTACCTTCCTTCTGACTTCCTGCTGCGCCAATACTTTGCTGTGTTAAAAGACTCTGGTTATAAAGTGTGGGCAATGCGGCAGCAGCATATTGCTGAATCCCAGAGTATGCCTGAGTTAGGGCCTCCATTGTGCTCCCTGTGCCATTTGAAAGGCCACCGCCACCTAGCCCTCCATTTAAGGCTGCCATTCCTGTACAGAAAACATGAATAAATATCATTTTTCCAACAAGGTTTAAAGTAAGATAATTGATCAAATAAGGCAAATATTGATTGCTGACTTGCCTGCTAAAGAGCCAACATTCAGGCCTGCAGTAGCCCCTGCCAGCGTTTGCAGTGCTCCAAGAGAAGCCATTGGGTTTACTGAGGAACTGCTACTGGAACTGGGTGATGAACCTGCTATTAAAATGAGAGAGTTAAAACAGCAACAGCTTCCAACAATATCAAAAGCATTATCTCTAAATAAATAAAGCACATTCAAGATCCTTCTAAAATATCAAGTGGAAAGTGGCCAGGGAAAGTGAGATAAGCTTTCCTTTTGCTCTCTGTTCTATTTTTCCAAAGGAATTTTCAGTGAACAGTAATCACCAATTTTTAGCCTTGAATCCTCTAGATTGCAAAACGGGTATCTTTTCATTTGTGTTAGGTAAGGTAAGTCAGGTAAGAAATAGCAAGAGTTTTTACCAACTTTCAGAAGCATTCCTGCTATTTTTTTGCCTAGATGAAAATTGCAATGGAAGAAAAAACTCTAGAGTATCTATATAGTATCCAATGAAATATTCATTCAGAGAGCTGGAATCATTTGCTCTTGAATTTATTATTGTTTAAGCAGAATGACCCAGGCCGCAGTATTCTTTCTGTTTTGCCATCTCAAAAGACCGATGGCTCAGTGACTAAACCTGTCCCATATTATGTGTATACATATCATACTCTGATATCATACATCAGTATGGTGACAAAATCTAAGAAAAGGTGCAAGTGGTCAGTCAAGCACAGGCAGACTTAATTTTAAATTCTAGTGGTTTTCTTAAGTTTCATTTATTTTCTTCTATATATAAAATTATTATCATTTAGTTTCAGCCAGTAGAAATAAAAGAAGTTTACAATATCAAGCCCAGGAATTGTGTGGCTTCTTTTTTCTATCATGATATGTCAATAAGATTAGAAATAAGTTATTCCTTGTTTTACCACAATAAGCCACAAGTTGAGAGGAATCTGCTCTTGGCTTGCTGTGATTTATGATGTGAAAACTTGTAGAGGTGCCTCATTTGTGATTTTATGGTTTATTATTGGTACGCTTTTCTGCCCCATCCAGTTCTGAGATGTTAAAGTTAAAAACTACTGAATGGAAATAAATCATTACTACATTTATCTGTAAGACCAACTGGGTTTGTTCAAGGTACAAATAATGTCAACGTAAAACTAAATTTCTCCAAATTCTATCTCAATTTAAAAAAAAGTATCTGCAAAGAAAATCTGAGAGAATGTAGTGGAACATTTCAGACAACGTGGTGTTCAATGAACAATGGATCAATGATCCTTACAAACAATAAATATCGTCCTGTGAAATTTAAGTAAGTTTTCTGTGTATCCTGGTGAATATGAATGCATGTATACATATACCTGTACATTACATAGCAAAACCACATAACTACTCAGCAAATTAGAAGCATCTGCTTCCTTGTTTTTCAATCATAAACATGTATTTTGGGATGCAATTAATTATCTTCATAAAAGGGCAGAGTTTAATAATTGAATCATGGTAACTGGTTTTATTGTTATATATGAAAAGAGGCAAAAATAGGTTAATTAATCAAACAACAAATAAATAAAACAACACTCTTACCTGAACTGGTGAGCACACTTAATGGACTATTGGAAGAATTGAGTGCATTTGTTCCACTTGGGGTGTTCTGAGCCGCGCTAGCTGCAGCTGCTAATGCAGCTAGATTCTGCAATTGCATTGCATTCAACCCTGCAACACATCAATCAATGCAGTGTGTCTGTTTCCATACCATTAACCACTGGTGGATCCAGTAGCAGTATCAATCAGAAATGGGATTTGGTGGAAGAAGTCCAATAAGCTTATTATTGCCAAACCACTCTAAATAAGAACGCCTTCTTGTTTTATACATGATTTATTATCACCTTTGTCATTTATCTATAGTTTTATTATCAACATTAGGTAGAAGGCAAGAAAGGAAAAAGGATCAATTTTTCAGGTAGATTAGCTACCTGTCTTTTTTAATTCCCAAACCAATGCAAAGTACTTTATAATATTACATTGGGGTCTACATTTGCTTGCCTATTTCCTATTTTTTTGTAAGTTTTTTTTAAAAATTGTCATTCCATAACTGATAAGTTTATCGACTCATGTAATACAAGTACATTATTTCATGTTATGCATACTATTCTTCCTGTTCAAATTGTCTCAAAGTAGTTTTTATTTTTATTACCTTCACCTCCCAGTTCTTTCAAATAAAAAGCTTAACAATACAGCTTTAATTCCTCCTTAGTAGAAGAATTTAATTTTAAAAATAATTTTTCCACACATAGAAAATATTCTACACATTTAATTGACTAACAGTAGGACAGTGCTAAATTATAGGAACTTGTTCCATAGAAAAAATATTCTTCCTTCAAAACCAAATTAATTTTTATAAAGAAGTTGATCAGACAAAAGCACTAGATATACCAGCACAGTAAAATTAAAGAAGGTATGTTTTGACACATGATATGCATATTGGAGTAATATGTTTTATGCAGGAATCATGCTAGGTATCCAAGGGTTAATGTGTCTAATACATAGGTCCTGCAAGAGTCAAATAGGATAATTTTTCTTCTACTCTGAATCTTCCTTCATTTAGTTTCAATGATGACCCTAAATCTTAAGATAGACTGAAAAAAGTATCACTATCCATTTTATCTATGCCATGAATGCATGTATATACTTCCCTCATGTCTCCCCATACCCCTTTTCTTCCAAGCTAAATTTCACTTAATTGCTGGTATCTCTAGTCCCGTTATCATATTGACTGATATTTTTTGCTCTTTATTGTATCAGCAATTCTATTTTCAATTCTTCTTCTAACGATTTTGTGCATAAAATTCACTTATTCAATTTTTTTAAGCAGCAGCTCACACTGGACTGATTTTTTTTCACTGAGCTCTCCACTGTAATTTTAAGATCCTTTTCCTTGTCAGCCTCTGTCAGCTAGGATGTAATAAATCCAAGTTAAGTTTGGATTTTTGTGCGAATCTTTTACACTGAAGTGCATTTGCCATTTTGAAGCTCGTTTACTCACTATAGATCACTCCCTCTGTACTTCAATGTAAGTAAGTGTAAAAAGATATTGGCATAGAAATCTTTAAAATTCATTTTTATTACTCATAAACATGTTATCACCAGCAAACATGTTCACAATAACTCTGTATCAACGTTTTTACTTATAATCCAATTATAAAGAATCTATGGAACCAGCCTTCCTTACATCCTAAAAAAGTCTAGAAAATCAGTGAAAAAGACTAGCCTTTCTTAAAGTAATGCTGACTCCTTTAAGTCTTCGGCATTTCTAAAAAAAATCATAACAATAACATTTCTCTCCAGAACAGGTGCAAAATTAACTGACCCATAACTTTCCTTTAGTATTCCTTGATTCCTTTTTAAATAGGGAGTTCAGATTGGTACCTGTTCCCACAAAATAGAAAATAGCTAATTTTAAAGAAAAGGTGCTTACATTTGTGAAAAGATCGGCTATTGTATATTCATATTCAAGTTAAAAACTTGTGATTGATACCATCTGTGCCTGAGCACTTGTACAGGCAACCAAGATCTGTCTTTGCTAATATTAATATATCATAGCACACCAATCATTTTTTACTTTGCTACTAACTGGTTTGTCAGATCCCAAGCGGAAAGAAGATAAAGAAACTTACCTCCCATTGGGTGAAGATTGCCCAGTGTGTTCAAATTCCCAGAGGAAGCAGCTGCTGTCTGCTGAAGGAGCTGTAAATAAAGCTAGACATTACACCAAAAACAGAACAAGAGTGAGAATGAGGGCTGGCTCCACTTCTGGAAGGCACTGCACTACACCACAGCCAGAATGCCGTTACAAGCACAATTCTTACTGACCACACATACGTATCACCAATACACACAAAGCAGTAGTGATCCCATATAAAGAAGAATGCTATTAGAAAAGGAACAATCCAATTGTCCATGCAGTTCCAGGTGAAATGTTCTCCCTTTACCCGTGGCTAGTGTGCCACCAACAGTGGCCATAAAGGTTTCTAACCCTGGTGAAACATTATCTGACAACTTCTCCCTACTAAGATACCATAAATGTATTCTGGGAGAAGGCAAGGTAAATAAAAACAAGGAAAGAAACCTGTAAATGCAAATTCACAGGTAACAGTAATGTCTTTATATATGTACATATGGCAGGGCGCAACAGTAATGTCTTCATATATGTATATATGGCAGGGCACTGTGCAAGTTGGTAGAGTACTGTATATTGATACTGGAGTAAAAAGAAAAATAAACCTTCATTTCTCTATTTACTTTATAAATGCATGAGTTCTACAACATAAGTCCTCAGCTAAGTGTCACATTCCTTCTTACCAATAGAAATCCTAACATAGGGTAACACTTTCATGCTAAAAAAACAAAAAAAATGCAATCATCTGTACTTACCACTACTACCACTACCAATTTTTGAGCTTATAACAGAGTCTCACAATGAGAATACTTGCAAACAAGAAATGTGTGTCAAACTGTTTAGAAAATAATTCTGAACAGAAACTATCAAGTACACTCACTGCCAAGTACTGGGGTCCAAGTGTGTTCAGTCCAGCCAGGTTTCCCCAAACAGAGGCAGCACTAATCTGTTGCATCTGTTGCTGGAGTTGTTGTGCGATTCGTTTCTGTTCTTTATCTTTCTGAGTATCTGCAAATTTCACTACGATGGGAGAAGAGCATCCCTGCAATACAATTCACACAGCTGTAGATTTTGTCATCTTTCCAAAATCCTAACAATTTACATTCTTTAAATAATTGCTTTAAAAAGAACACACATTCAGAAACTGTCTTCTTTTTAAAGCAACCTAGCACATATTCCAGAATTCCAATACAGATTCATGTATCATACTTTATATATATATATTTCCTATTCTGTATATGAATGGAAAAAAGTGTAGGCATGTGCCATGCAGGGGATATAAACCAAGGGATGCTAGCATTGTAATGGGAAAGTTTAAACTAGTTTAATGTATTATGATTTAAATGTGTTATTACCACCCACAGATAATTTAAAAAAAACCTTAAAAACTCAAAACAGTTGAATATATAGTTAGAATTTTTAGGGATTTTTAAAAATAACCTAAAATATCTGGCTGAGAGGGGAAGTATTAACTCCTTTGGCAACACTGCAAAGAGAGAGGTCAAGTGCATTCAATAGTTTGGAAGCTGACTTCCAGTTTCCTGTTCTTGCCGAAAGGACCAAAGCAGCCAGGGCTCTGGCTGCCATAATTTTTTATTTCTTCATTTGGTTGCCGATAATGGTCCTAGGTCAGCCTGGAGGGCTGCCTGAGAGGGGGTGCAGCAGGAGCATGTGTCAGATGGTGGTCGACACGTCTGCCTTCACTGCTTTGACCCCTATTCGCCAGATGAAAGAAAGCACCATTAAGGCAGGAGCATGGAGATGCCGAAACTAACACCAGAGTGGAAGCAAAAAGGAGCTATAAAAAGATAAAAACATCTAGTCTGGTAAGAAGAACTAATTTATTACCATACTCCACTA
>JANHFO010001958.1:114923-138735 GCA_032468095.1 Pareas carinatus | reverse complement strand
AGGTTGGTGGTCTAGGATGTTCAAATAAAAGTTCCAGGGGGAAAAGAAGAAAGTCTGCAGGCAGATGGCTAAGATGTCAAGGCCTGCTGTTTCGTCAGGGTAGATTGGATGATAGCAGTGTTCCCATACTAGAATGGCTGCTACAGGGAAGAGGACATCAATTTACTTCCAAGGGATCTGAAAGACAAGAATCGATGGCTAGAAGCTCATCAGTGAGAGGTTCAACCTGGAAATAAGGAGGAATTTCCTGCGAATTAATCAATGGAACAGCTTGCCTCCTGGAGTGGTGGGCAGAGTTGGCTGAAGGGCAGTGCAAAAGGTGCCACAACACAAGGCCCCATGCTTGCCAAGGACTCACAGGATTAATAAATAGGCCCCGCCCCTTGTTTCCCGAGGCTCTGCACTCGACATTTCACCCCGGGCGTCACTTATTCTTTAACCGGCTCTCGTTTTAGGTGCTCTATCACTGGAGGTTTTCGAGAAAAGATTGGACAAATAATGGAATAAGATCTCCTGCCATGGCCCAGGGGGGGGGGGTTAGAGTAGAAGATTTCCAAGGTCACTTCTAGCCCTGTGAACCTATGAAACACATTTTAAAAAATAGAATGAAGTTTTGGATTTATGCATCAGGATAAGAAAAATAGAGCATTTCATCATGAAGAAAATAGGCCTCCTAGTTGAACACGATGCTAGATGATTTCATGAAGACGTATTTTCTTGACAAATAAAGGGAAATGGTTTGGCACAGCTTTGTTCAGAACTGTTTTTTTTGTTTTGTTTTTTAACACAACTTTCTTGCCTAGCCTACAGCTCGTGGATTTGCTGAATGTTTTTCTTCCAGGAACTAACCAGACCAACACTATTTGACTTTTTAAGATCAGCTAAGGCTGGTATGGTACTTTTATGGTACACTACCTTACAATGGAGTTTCTATGCATCCATATATCTCTTCAGTTCTTAAGCACCAACTTACTTTCTCCGAAACTCACCCCAGTGTTATATCTAAATATTTTACCATAATTTGTTACACATGGACATTAATGATGTGGAATGCCCATTGGAGAGAGTGAATGAACAGCCACCAGATATAAATCCCATTGTCGTTTATAAGCTTCATTAAGTGGTCATAAAGTAATAAAACGGGTCTGAAGCTTCCAATGGCCAAGGACAAGATAGAATAAAACAAAAAGTAAGGAGCAATGGAATGGCTGATATGACAGGATGAGACCACAGGGACTGGACACAGGAGCAAGGAGCTAGTTCAAATGATATATATAGCAATCTTTTACATTTTTTTTGATTTACATGCTCAGGAGCCCAGGAAGTCATATAGAATAAATCCTTTAGCACCAGAATTCTTAGCATATTTATTAAGAAGTTGGATGTAGTAGTTTCTGCCATATATCTCAAAGTCAATTCTGTTAGCTGAAGATGTCTGACAGATCAGTGATAGCATTTTTAATAATATATGCTTCTTGATTTCAGCAAAACAAATTCCTTCCAAAACCAAATAATGATTTTACTTCAGTCCCATTATTCTTCCCATCTCATCTGAGAAGAAACTAAAAGGAGTTTACAGAGAAAGACAGAGAATGAGTACAGTTCAGCTTCTCTGGGATCTGGCTGTATAATTTTGGCAGCTAATGTATGCCTTTGGATAAAGCATGGAGATGTATACATTTATGGAGAAAACATTCATGCAACCCAGAGGAATTTCCTTTCTTTTAAATACAAAAAGTATATGCGGCAGATTTACCTATGTAAATAAAGTCTGTTCTCTTGTTCTGCTATCTTCCTTCCCTACAGATGTTCAGTCAACTGAATCATTCACAGCAGGCAATGGGATAGGTGTGTCGGTTAAATCACTGTATGAATACTGCATATCTGGAAAGTGCTACTTAGGAGAAACTCAGAACTCGCAATAAACATGTTTAGGAAGGATTTTGAAAAGTTAAATATCCACCTTTCTCATGCCCAGTAATGTTAAGGGCTTGAGATTGGGTTACTTGAAGGACTATCTTTTAACAAGAGTTTTTACTGAATCAATCTGATCCAACGGATTGGACATAATGCAGATCTCATCAGCCAAAGCATGTCAATTGTTGGGAAATCAGAATGTTGGCGGGTAACCAATTGAACTGCCATGCAATTTCATAGCTGTGAATATGAAGACATATTGAAATATCTCAGCTGGCTTTCCCCAACACATCACTATCTAGTGATGTTTGGTTTCAACACCAAGAATCGTTAAACGAAGTGTCAGGTACCTATGTAGAGTTCAAGCTTGCCCCTTTACTACATGTTGCTTATAATACAGGAATCTCACCAGACTGTCAGCCTCAGTTTGAGAACAGGTAAATAAGATTCTATGGAGCTTAAGGGGTAGTCAATTTTGAATCTCTTGTGGCTGTGCAAGGACTTGAAGCTAATTCCATGCTTGTTGCCTCCCCGCATCTGGTTGAGTGTTTTCCATCTTCCAGTTTCCAGTGGAGCACATTCTCCATTTTTTTCAGTATTTCATTGGCCATTGCATTGTGCATAATCTTCCTTTGTATTGGCTGGTTGGTTTGGGAGAATGTGTTCCACTAGAAGCTTTAAAAGCAAATGCCACCAATTTGCTGAATAGAACTTTGATGCAAATTTGCAGCCAGAATTGGGATATTATGATGTTATTGAATAAAGTAAGTCAAAACCCCTAGCTGTACAAACTGACACTTCTAAAGTGTCTCCATTGCTGGTGTGTGTTTTGGGGTTATCAGAAAATGGATCGTGTTGCTAAACCATCCATTCCAGAAAGGAAAGGAACCTTAGGCTATGATAACTCTCTAAATCTGTAGCAATATTAATTCTCAAGTTGAAACTCATCCCAAAGTTGCTTTTTCCAAAAGGCAACTGAACTTTTCTTGGGTTGTTGGTTTTTTTCTTCGAAAACATTTTGGTTCTCATCCAAGAAGCTTTTTTAATTGAGCATCTTCTTTAGAACTGAAAAAGCTTCTTGGATGAGAAGGAAAACATTTTCAAAGAAAAAAAACTCAAGTTTCCTTTTAGAAAAAGCACCGTTGGAACAACCATGACCTGGATGATCTAAAAAAAAACCCTCCCTTTTTACAACCCTGTAATTACTTGATTTGGGGTACAGTCGGGGTGACTGAATGGAGCTGAGTGTTTACTGGTCAGATGCCCTTCCTGACGCCTATGTAGAGTTCACAGCAGATATTCTTTTCTTTACACCCTAGGGAAAAAATATCTGCTGTTACCTGGGATTGAACACTCAACCTTCCAAGTGAGAGGCAAGCATCTTCACCACAAGGCCATCATGCCACTCTTAATCTCCATAGTCATCTAAGACTCCTCATTCTTTTCCTAGCCTCTGAATACACCTACCCCCAATTTGGAGAATTCAGCAATCAGTTTATTAACTTTGAAAGAGTTAGGAAGTCCAAGAGAAATGCATTAGTACTCCAGTCTCCTCTATCTCAACTGACATCGAACATCCCTCTAAAACGTCAGGTGATCCTACTGAGATATGACCTCCATTCTATTGAAGAGCACGGGTGATAAAATAGAAAAACCTAATTATTCATTAATTCATGCCATGTCTTTGCACCAAAACAATTAGAACGTAAAAAGAGATTCAGAATTAAACACAATTAAGCACAATTTAATTGTCTATTAAAAATACTCAGCTGAAGTCTTCAGTGGCTAAGCTAGCTTGCGTAACAGAAAGCACTCAGTAGAATGATAGCACAAAAGGTCTGTGGATAGCTTCCCATAGCAGATGAAACCTAATCTTTGCAATTCCATCAGACAGTTCTCCAATGGTTTGTGACTTTATAGGCTTTTCAAAGTGCTTAAACTGCATCACATTTTCTTATGGTAAAATGTGGTGTTTCCAATAGTTGGGTCTCAAATTGTAGAAGGCTATAAACTTCACAACCAGGAAAGAAAATTCCAAAAACTATGAAGCTATTGTAGGAAAGAAATCACATCTTCTTATACTAGCCCTATAAATATCTCCAACTAGAAAACCATCTTAAAATATTCACCAATCTCAACCACGGGGCAGAGAGAATATAGAGCTGATATTTGCACAAAAACGCTCCAAAATTCAAGGAAAGTCATTGGATTCTTTGCTCGTTCTCTCCTAAATGTTTAACAATGAGCAAATGTATGTTAATAAAAAAAAAAGAATCTTGGCTTAACCCCAGATTGAAAATACTGTACAGGTAGTCTTTGACTTACAATAATTCATTTAGTGACTGTTCAAAGTTATGATGGCAATTTAAAAAGTGGCTTGTGATGATTTTTCACAGTTACAACTGTTGCAGCATCCCCTCATGGTCAATGGATCAAAATTCAGTATCCTGGAATAATGGGATCACTTTTTATGACTTTCTGAGAAGCAAAAGGAAAGGGAACATCAGATTCACTTAACAACTATCTTACTCACTTAAGAACTGCAGCGATTCACTTAACAACTGTATCAAGAACGGTCATAAAATGGGGCAAGATTCACTTTACAACTGTCTCGCTTAGCAAGGAGAAATTTTGGGTTCAATTGTCGTAAGTCAAGGACTGCCTATAAACCTCATTGACAGACTGGGCTTTCATTTCAGGAGATCATTGCCCACATTCTCTTCAAACATATTTGCAACAGAGAAATATCGTTGATTCTGCGGGACGAATTCTCTCTCCTTCCCAGTTTTACTTACCCTCTCTCATGTGTGTGTTTTTTGCTCTTTAATGTCTTCATTTATCACCCTAAATCTGTCAATGTAAATCCCTTAACCTTTCTCAGAAGCAGAAATGGCAATTCGCTTCACCTATGCTGAACTGGGAAAAATGAACTTCAGTGGTATATGACCCAGAGTGGTTTCCTATAATTGAAACGAATGTTTAGTCAGAGCAAGAGTTTGCAGCCAGAGCAGTGATAATGAATCTCTGAAAGTCAGGAACATATTATACGTCACTCATAAATTTCTGAAAGAAGTGCCTCCACTCCCCTCTTCAAAACTGAAGACAAATATATTCATCACTTGGAGGGCTTTGCCGTTTAACAATCAGTTCCCCTATCTTCAATTCAGACAGAAGAATTTCAATCTTCTGCCAGCACACAGGGAAAAGGCATATTGACATGTACCTCCGGTGCAAAGTAAGACATATTGCAATAATTAGCAAAATTATTCCTAGCGTGGCATAAGCAATTATAGGATTAATAACTACCCAACCACAGCGTATTTGGAAATGTGGCTTAGACAGGTCATCAATAAAAACAACAGCAGACGAGAGACTTTTGAGAGCATACATTTTACGTTGACAAAACACGGATGTGATCCTTTTGCTTAAAGACAGGAGGAACCTATTTAAAAATTCGTTTCAAATAGTTCGCCTCTGTATTAAAAAAATAAAATACCCAGCTGAAGCCGCTGCCTTTGATAGTCACACTAATGTACCATGTAACTTGCATTTAATTTTGTGTTCTGATCAGAAGGAACAGCTCATAGTGACTTCCTAATTAGTCTTCTGCCTACAGCAGTTTTCCCTTATATGCTTGACTTTAGCTTTAGTTTATGTAATTGTTGCATTGAACGCTTATGATTTGGGGTCTAAGAAGATGCATGGCTTGTGGGCTACACAAAGCATGTTTTTGATGGAAAAAGAGGAGCGCGCCAATTGTTTCACTACAAAGGCTTCTATCAGTTTCTCACCAACACGTGTTCTCACGCCAAAGTAACAATTTAGTAGTCAACATACTTTAAAGAAGAGGATGAGCAACAGCAAGGTGGATGGACTAAATTACAGTAGTGATGAGATCACTGTTGGAAGAGCTGAAAGATCAGGTGAGGGATACATCATCATGGAGAAGATCTGGCTATCTAGTCATTAAGAGTTAACAATGACTTAATAACACATAAAAGGTAAAGTGTCCCCCTGCACATGTGTGCTAGTGGAGCCAACTCTAGGGGTGATGCTCATCTCCATTTCTATGCCGAAGAGCACACACTGTCTGAAGACATCCCCGTGGTCATGTGGTCCGCATGACTAGATTCCTAAGGCGCACAGAGCACTGTTAACCTTCCCACCGAAGTGGTCCCTATTTTTCTACTTGCATTTTTACCTGCTTTCGAATAGCTAGGTTGGCAGAAGCTGGGGCGAGTCACGGGAGCTCACTCTGTTATGCAGCGCTAAGGATTTGAACTGCCGACCTTTTGATCAATGAGCTCAGCATCTTTATTCACCGAGCCACTGAGCACATAATGATCTACAAATCATACTTTAAATACAGTATGAACTATATTGTTTTGCTTCTTTGACTCGGAGACAGGACACAATCTTGGATAATAATCATAAAGTATCAAGATCTGAAAGTTGAAATTGAAAGATTATGCTATAAAGCAACTATGGTGGTTTCAGCACACTGGATGCAATACCCCCCCCCAAAAAAAAAACACATGTGGACGGCACTAAGAAAATCTATGTGTTACAGATTTTCAATTACAGAAGCCATGGTGGTGCTGTGATTAGAATGTGGTATTGCAGGCTCACTCTGCCCACAGCCAGCAGTTCAATCCTGACTGGCTCAAGGTTGACTCAGCCTTTCATCCTTTTGAGGTCAGTGAAATTAGGACCCAGATTGTTGGGGGGCAATAAGCTGACTCTGTAAACCTCTTAGAAAGGACTGTAAAGGGATGTAAATGAAGGGCTGTAAATGAAGCGGTATATAAGTCTAAGTGCTAATGCTTCAAAAACATTTCCACTGCCAGGAGTTCGATCCTGACAGGCTCAAGGTTGACTCACCCTTCCATCCTTCCAAGGTAAGTAAAATGAGAACCTGGATTGTTGGGGGCAATATGCTGACTCTGTAAACTGCTTAGAGAAGACTGTAAAGCACTGTGAAGCCGTATATAAACTTAAATGCTATTGCTACAGAAGGCCACATTTTTCTGATAGATAAAGTTATAAAGTGGTTTATATGTATGAACTTCAGAATTTAATTCTTTCCATTTCCCTTTCAAGGGCTTTGTGTGTAATGCAAAAACACATTTCCATTAAAAAAGGAATAGCTGTCCTTTTGTTTCCTGAAGCAATTTAAATGTTGTCTGTGTGTGAGACAGAGTTGATACATTTTCAAAGGCCATGACTTAAAACACAGTGTGTTTCCACATTAGTAAGAAAGGGGGAAAAGATATTGCAAAGCACACATTCAGTTAGACTTAACAATTGTCAATAAGGAAGTCAAAAAAGTCTGGTCAGTTGATGTGGCAGTACCTGGAGAAAGCAGAAGAGAAGGAACTCCAGAAGATAACATACAAAGACCTGCAAATAGAAATACAACAGCTGTGGCAAAAGCAAGCAAAGGTAGTCCCAATAGTCATAGGTGCATTGGGTGCAATCCCAAAACAATGGGAGCAACATTTGAACACCATTGGCACTGACAAATTCACCATCAGTCACTTGCAAAAGGCAGCTTTACTCAGAACAGCTTACATCCTGCGACAATATTTGTAACACCATCAAACAACATCTGCCTATCTCAGATCCTTCTGAATGGGTCAAATCAAGTATGAACATCTGGTTGACTGTGGCCAATCATAATCATATATTTTGGGTGTATTCTATTTTTTCTCTCTCTCATTATGTGGCCTCTTGTACATATGTTTATTTTTCTGCCCTTTTCTTAGGCATGCCCAGATTGCAGACTAAACAAGAATGAAAACTCCATCCATTTCATTAAATGTCCAACATCACACAGGGGATATTTGAGGAAGATAAAACTATGTCCCTCCAAATATGGAAGAGGATATCTAATCCACAAAATGAACTGGCTCCGAGTTTCTAGATTCTTATCCATATATCCTCAATCAGTATCTTTCATTTAGAAGTTTGAAAATCCCTTCAGTGACTTTGAGTCATATGAATAACAGCACATCACTCTGTTTTGTACAATTTCATTTTCTTTCAGGCTCGCAAAATTGGAATCAGAAGATAATGCATAGTTATTGTCATTTTTTTCCACCCTCTGCACGACTTCCAGATTGTTCAGGGTAATTAAAAATCATGAAAAATTAATTGAAATGAGCTGATTGTTGATGAGCTTTCTGACAGTAATATAAATGCAGTTATTTTGCTAGTGAAAATCCATGAGCCGGAATAACTTGTTAATATTAATTCACTGAGGAGAACACAAAAGAACTATACGGGAAATATCCTGAAAGGAGTCTTTGAAATGCAATAGAGTTGCGCCAAGAACCATTTTGGCTGGAGAATGGCCACTAAAACTGCTGTGAATGTCCAGACTCATTAAGGAAATGCCTACTGTCTTCACAACTGGAATGAGAAAACCAACACAGAACTAAGAAGAAATTTCCTGACAGGACAATTAATCAGTGGAAACAAAAATGGTATAGTGTCAACTGTTTCTGCAAGGGGTTGAACTAGAAGACCTCCAAGGTCCAACCCCGCTATTTTTTTATTCTGAAATATGAAATTGTGAAAGTCTTACCTTTCTCCAATGCTTCAAGCATTGAATCCCGTGTGTCAACAAAAGGTTAAGATGGCTAAGACTTAACAACCCAACTAAATCTTTCATGTGTCTTGACATTTTAAAAATAATGTTTGGGTGGAATAGGCCTATTATTAAGCTCCAGGGGAGGTTCCAGTCGCTCAGGACAGTTCCCCACCCTTTTCACTTTGTTTGATACAGAAATACAGGATAATATATGTCGGCCTTGACTAGTCATATGAGTTTGAAATATGACACTCGCTTGGAAACAAAATATTGTATGCAAAACCCAATTGCAATGAAATATATCTTCAGGAGGGGAAATTCTCAGATTAATCAAAAGCATGGCGAATTATAACAAAATGAAATGTTACAGCTTTCAATAGGTACCAGAATGAGTGCATTGCATTGGGACAGATCATGTACATCATAGCCTGGTTTTCTGAACAAAAAGGTCAGCCTGACACAGCAGAAATAATATGAATAATAATGGACACATAAATCAGTGAGAAGGTTCAAAAATAGCCAAGAAAAGCATACAGTATGTCTAGAGAACATGAAGGAAAGGAAAGAAGGGATATGTCGCTTGCAGGAAAAACATTGTCCAGGTTTTCCGCAACACATGAAAAAAGAGAAAATGGTATTTCATGTGGTGAACTACCTCGTTTCCCCGAAAACAAGACCTAACCAGAAAATAAGCTTTTTGCCTGATTTCTCAGGATGCTCCCTACTCCCAAAATAAACCCCAGTTAAGATCATCAGCATCTGGTACCATATTTCCCCACAAATAAGACCTAACCAGAAACTAAGTCCTAATGTGTCTTTTGGAGCAAAAAAATAATATAAGACCTGGTCTTATTTGAGGGGAAACCCGGTAATAAGTCATTGCATCATATTTGTCTAAAAAACAGATTGTGAGGCTGAATGAGTCCATTTAACACATATTTTGCGTTACACTAAGCATACCTAAGCTGAGAAAGTTCAAATTTTCCAGAGAGCAAAGTTGTTCTCTGGACTTCTGATATATTGCAAAGGACAGGAATGGAGAAGCTTCTCCCAACCTCACCCTTGGTTCTTTATTGAGATCTCCCCAAAGGAGGAGGACCTGAACACAAGATTCAAGAATCAATAGAATTGCCCTCAGTTCTTTTTGATCAGTTATCATTGGTCATACAATCATGTTGACTTGTGGAGAAAGCTGAAGACATCTTTGGGGTTGAGAGAGATTCTTCATGAAACATTTGTTCTACCTCTTTATGACTACTCTCTAGTCCTGAAGGACAGTAACAGAGTGTCAGCTGCAGATTTCCTTGATATATTTCAATGGGTTCTGCGCTGCCATAAGTGTGAGGAGAGAGGGGGGAATTTAGGATAGTTTGTGGGAGGGGATAATATAAACGAAATGCATATTTGTAATGTTGTTTATGTGAGTAGAGGAAATAGCATTACATGGTGGGAATGAAAGAATGAGGGGATGAACCTTTGATGTAAAGCTTATCTGGTAAAGTCCTTTGAAGTAAAGAAGAGAAGACTTTGCAGAATTGGCACTTTAACCACCCCATCTCAGAATTCTCAGAAGGAAGAATTCAGCTTATCAGATTTAACTCCTTTGAAGCAGTGAAGGAAGTTGGCTAGATGCCAATTTTACCACACCATCTAAACAGGGAGGGAATTCTAGCTGTGAGGAATCCTGTAATGATTCCGATTTGTAAAATGGTGGATACTCAGCTGATCGGATTGATTGGAGTTGGGGTAGAGCTGGAATGAAGGAACAAGCTTTCAATTTGTAAGTTGTGCGCTCTTTTTACCAGAACTTGCTTTTCCAGGCTACCCTCAATATACCCAGTAAAAGCACATTCTCTAAACAATATGCAGTAAGGAGTGTTTCTTTCCTGGGGAGGGAATTGGGGCCAGTCCCACACAGGATCTTATGAGTTGTAATATCAGTGAGGCTTTAACACAAGGCAATAATTAGGACCTAATATAAGTTAACTGTTTATACTTTGGATCTAAATCTCATCCATGGTGATACCCCTAGGAAGGATTAATACATATTTTGCAGTTTTATCTCTTGTGTTTCTATTGAAATATGATATGAAGGTGTCATGCAATAAGTAAACAATTAGAAAGGAGTGACTTTTTTTCAAACCAGTCTCCTGCCTTGGGCAAAGGGTTAGACTAGATGGAGACTCTAATGTCTCTCCCAGCCCTTCAACAAGTTTATAAAAAATGTATGCTAAGGATAGGGAGAGAAAAAACCCAAGACCAATCTAGCGGAAGAGTGAAACAGCATATGTTCCTGATATGAGAAGCAGAAGCCATTTCTTAGTTGAAGAGCCAGCCAAGTGATTGTCAAGCACAGGAAATCCCTGGAAGTCAAGGCTGTAGGTTTGTTTATTTTTTTATTTTTGACAGAACATTTTTTTTTTACATTCCTATAACATTCTGCATTTGTCCCGCCTAGATTAATTTTCTGGTGTTTTGTCATCTATCACCTGTTATAATAGTTAACAGTTTCTACTCCTTTACTTTGTTTTCTAGCCATAAATGTAGGTTTATTGTATGCCACAAGAAACTGAACTATGGATAGTCAAAGCAAATTGGCGTAGATAAGAATCAATGGAATTCAAGGAGGGCAGGACTTAGACCTCTTGTAGATTTCTTCTCCCAACAGAAGCACAGTTTTTAGAAAAAAGCCAATCAAAGCAAAATTATGCAATATCAAGAGGACCATGTCACGATGATATAGTGTTTCTGTTCTGTTCAAATTATTTCACACCCCTGATGGGAATCGTGGTTCTTTTATACAAACAAAATGATAATTTCATATTAGAAGAGCAGCATCTGTGAGAAATATGCATTGTCAAAATTTCCTCCAAGAATCCATGCCTATCCTCTACCAATTTCTGTTGAGAGGACCAGTCAGCCCTCTCCCGCTTTTCCTCTCTGGATCTTTAAAAAAAAGCTCAGAAACTCTTTAGAGTTAAATCAAGGTGTCAAATCAAAGAAAAATGCCTAAGCATTTTCTTTTAGTTGGTTTATCAACCACTTAGCTTAACATTTCATTTTATTTTATTTCTAGTATTTTCATTTTTAATGATTTCTAGAGCAGTTTTATTTCCCCATGAATCTTTCTACCTTGGAATTTCAGTGGTACAGGATATTTTTCAACTCAGTGTTTGCACCCGTTTGCAACGGGGAATTCCAAATAGGATGAGACAGAACTGTTTCTCCCTTTCCGTTATGTCCTTAATAGCGACAATCAGAGAGGAACAGGTCAATAGATTTAGCTCTTTAGGTGTCACTGGCTTTCCCCAAATGTCTAGCTGTCAAAAATAAGCAAGACAAAACCACAATGGCAAGCTATTGATCTTGAACGTTGGCATGTAATGCTTTCTTAAAGGCAGATGCGCTTTTACATCTGACCACTTATTCATTAGACCATAGAATAACAGAGTTGGAAGGGACCTTGGAGGTCTTCCAATCCAACTTCCTGCTTGAGCAGGAGACTTTATATCATTTCTGATAGATGGCTCTCTAGTCTTTTCTTGAAAGCCTCCAGTGATGGAGCAGCTCCGACTTCTGAAGGAAAGCTATTTTACTGATTAATTCTCACCATTCAGAAATTTCTCCTTAGTTCTAGGTTGCTTCTCTACTTGTTTAGTTTCCATCCCTTGCTTCTTGTTCTGCCTTCAGGTGCTTTGAAGAAGAGGTTGATTCCCCCTTCTTTGGGGCAGTTCAAATACTGGAACACTGCTGTCATGTCACTCCTAGGCTTCTTTTCAACTAGATCAGAGGTTTCTGACCTTTTTCCAACGGATCCCAAAACATGCCGTTGCTCCATGGCGGACCCTATTCCTACAAATTCAACGAATTACTAATTGACGTGTTGCTTTTCCAAAATTTTTCTTGACCTGTCTGTGTTCCCCCTGGCAATTTGCCCCAGACCCCCAAGGGGTCCATGGACCCATGGTTGAAAAATCTCTGGACTAGATTTTACATACCCGAGTACTGAAGCCCGTTCTTCATGTTTTAGCCTCCACCCTGCCAATAATCTTTGTTGCTCTTCTTTGCACTCTCTCCAAGGCTTCAACATCTATTTTATACAGGGGTGACCAAAACTGGAGGTAGTATTCTAAGCGTGGTCTTAATAAAGCTTTGTAAAACCGTAGTAATACTTCATGTGATCTTGATTCTATTCTTCGGTTAATGCAGGCCAGGGTTGCATTGACTTTTACAAAGCCAGCAGTGTAATATTGCGCCATATATAGAATGGCCAAAAGAAAGAGGAAATGAGAGATCAAGCCAAGCCCTTGAAATTCATCTGGGGTTGGATTTTTTTTAAAAAAAACTTCAGTGGGATGTAAATTTTATCCAAGATGTAATGAGGTTTAGCTTGATTTTTTCATAACTAATAAAGCCTGTGGCAGTTACATTGAATTAATTTGAAAGTTGCCTGATGATAGAAAGGATGGGCAAGCAGAAGGTTATACAGATGGGTGAGTCTTGAAGAAAGAATGGAAAATTATAGCTGTTTAGCTGTAGGGAGCAACAGCATATTCTAATAATCACTAAGTGACAATGTTTCTGCAGGCTGATGGCAGGGCTCTAATATATTGAACTATGTATGTTTTAAGGAAGCTGTCAAAGTTTCCATTATTTTTCTTTAAAGAAAAGAAGACGCTGTAAACTGCCCACATTGGTGTCTTCGGGTGTCTCTGTGCTCCTTCCCTTTTCCTTCCAATCACTCCTTAATTTTCAGAATATTCCCGCTGTGACTATGTCTTTGAAGAATACAGTTTAAAAATATAGGTTCCCTATTTTCCAGGTAATATTCACTGAATGGTTTACTTAAAGGAGAAAAGAAAATAAGAATTCAGGTAATTTGACATGGACCTTTTACATAGAGATGTCCTAGGACATCTCTTGTTTCATGCAGATGTAAACCAATAGCATTTAAAATTTAACTCCAGCGAACAATCTATCTTGTTTGGGAAGGGAGGGAGGGAAGTAAGGAGATCCCAATTGAGAGAAAATCACAAAAGAAAATCGAAAGGAAACCCATCTTTTTATCCAGGCAGGCTGTCCTGACTCCCCAGAGTATTTTAAATTTGCAATTCAGTTCTATCGGGGAGGGGGTTAGTCTTAGTTTTTAAATTTTAGAGCTTTTAAATTTTAGTAGCAGCCTAAGTGTAATTATTTTAAATTCATCTTAATTACTGTATATATGTTTTTATTTGGCTGTTCACCAACCTGGGTCCTTTGGGAGAAGGACGGTATATAAATTTGAAAAATAAAATAAATAATAAATAAATAATCCTATTTGGCACACCAATCAACCAATCTGAAGGACTAACAGGGAAACAAAATTCCCATCTTAGGGGAAGCAAAGGTTCCTGTGGAATATAAGGAGTTCAAAGAAAAACTGAAATTAACTATTGTAGGGGGACAGTTGCCCACTTTATTAGGGTTGGACTGGTTTGGGCCATTAGGATTACAAGTAACCGGAATAAACCACATCACAAGACAATGGAGCAATGATCTGATAGAAGAATTCAGAAACGTTTTTAATGCATCACTAGGCAAGTACCAGGGCATCCCAATATCTATCAATTTAGACTCTAAAATAGATCCCATTAGATTAAAGGGCAGGCAGGACCCATTTGCCCTTAGACCTAAACTGGACAAAGGATTGGACAAGCTGATCAAACAGGGTGTTAGTCCCTATTGATCATGCTAAATGGGAAACTCCCATCATCACACCATTAAAAGGAGATGGTTCTGTGTGCATTTGTGCTGATTACAAATGCACTTTGAACAAAGCTCTCCAACAGAGTGCTTTCCCAGTCCCTTTCATACAACACTTGCTTCATTCCTTAGGACCTGAAAGCATATTTGCAAAATTAGATCTTGCCCAAGCCTATCAGCAGATTGCGCTGCTGCAGAGGCTGCGACCATTGTGATGCATAGGGGGGCTTTTAAGTGCACTAGGCTCCAATTTGGAATCAGCATTATCCCAGGAATTTTTCAAAGCATCATGGAGCAATTATTATATAAAATTCCTTGGACAATAACATACTTTGATGACATTTTAGTCACAGCATCAAACAGAGAGGAATTGGATTTGAGGCTAAGGGCTGTACTAACTAAATTCAGGGAAGCTGACCTTAAATTGAAAAGTAATAAATGCCATATTGGGGTGTCCGAGGCTGACGTCCTGGGACTCATGGGTCTGGAATCCACCCTATTCAAGAAAAAGTTTGGCCATCAGAGCTGCTCCAACCCTAAGGAACAAAGCAGAACTACAATCCTTCCTGGGGTTATTGAACTTTTACAGTGCTTTCCTGAGGAAAAAAAGCAACTGTTGCAGAGCCTTTACACAGGCTGCTTGAAAAATACTCCACTTGGAAATGGGACCAGGGAATGAAAAGGCTTTTAAAAATGTTAAACAACTATTGACGGATGAAAGTTTGCTAGTGAGGCATACCTCTACCCTCTAAATGATTCTAACTTGTGATGCCTCTTTGTCGGGGTGGTGGCAGTGTTAAGTCACAAGCTGCCTTCAGGCAGAGAGCCCCGATAGCATTCTACTCACGTACTCTCTCCGCCCCTGAGAGGAACTATGGTCAGGTGGATAAAGAGGCCCTGGCCGTAGTTGCGGGGTTAAATGTTTTCACGAGTATTTGTATGGCAGGAAATTCACAGGTGTCACTGATCACAAGCCCTTACTGGGTTTGATTGCAGGGGACCGCCCCACCCCTCAGGCAATGTCCCCTAGGTTCACTAGGTGGACTGTGTTCCTTGCTGCTTATGATTACAAGTTGGAACACAGGTCTGGTAAGGAATTAGGTCATGCAGACACTCTAAATAGAAGCCCAGTTAAATTCCTTGAAGCAGCTGGAAAGGAGGAAAGCCCTGTGCTAATGATAGAATGTTGCCAGCCGGGCTTAGTAACAGCTAGGCAGGGGACGACAAGGTAAACAAAATGGTGCTTAATTGGGTTTGGAAAGGCTGGCCTTCCACTCCTGCACAGGAGCTTGGCACCTCTGGCACGCATGCCATAAATTCGCCATCACTGTGCTATAATGTCAGATTTCTGGAGTGGTTAAATTATGTACATTTTTTTTAGAGATGTTATAGAATTGAATGTCTGTCTTTGTAGTAAAGATGGTCAAATTTGGGTTCTCAAGGTTTCAAGTTAGAAGAACACCTCTGCCTTCTAAAGGGGAAGAGACAAAGATGAAATCTCTGCCCATATTTTTCTAATCCAGTTCCATCTCTTCCTCCTTCTTTGGCAGCTTTCTAACAGAGCAATAGAAGAACATTTTGAATTAAAGGCAGAAACTCTCAGTTGCAACCTTGGAGGTTAAATAAAAAAGGAAACAGGCTTTGTTGTTGTTGTTATTCAGTCACTAGGTCATGTTTGACTCTTTGTGACCATAGCCTACCAGGCCTCTCTGTCACTCACAGCCTCCTGCAGTCTGCCCAAACTCATGCCTGATGCCATGCATGATGGTGATACCATCCAGCCATTTGATTCTCTGCCTTCCCCTTCTCCTTTGGCCTCCCAACTTTCCCAGCACCACAGCCTTTTCTAATGAGTCCTCTCTTCTCATTAGTTGGGCAAAATATCTGAGTCTCAGCTTCATCTCTTGTCCTTCTAA
Organism: Pareas carinatus; assembly: GCA_032468095.1. Taxonomy (NCBI): domain Eukaryota; kingdom Metazoa; phylum Chordata; class Lepidosauria; order Squamata; family Pareidae; genus Pareas; species Pareas carinatus. The sequence continues at coordinate 122,568 of JANHFO010001958.1, read as the reverse complement.
TGAACAGTCAAGGTTGATTTCTTCTAGGACTGACTGATTTGATCACCTTGCAGTCCAGGTTTCTTTCTAGAGTCTTTTTCTCCAGCACCACAACCGAAAGGCATTGTTTTTTGGACCTTCAGACTTCCTTATAGTCCCACTCTCAGAGCCATATATTGTAACTAGGAAAACCATGGCTTTTACTATACGGATCTTTGTTGACAAAATGATGTCTTTACTTTTTGATATGCAGTCTAGATTTACTATAGCTTTCCTCCTGAGGAACAAGCATGTTTTGCACTGTCCTCTTTCACCCTCATCAAGAGACTCTTTAGTTCCTCTTCCCTTTTTGCCATTAGGGTGGTATCATCTGCATATCTGAGATTGTTGATATTTCTCCCAGCAATATTAATTCCGGATTGTGATTCTTCGAGCCCAGCATTTCGCATGATGTACTCTGCATATAGGTTGAATAAGCAGAGTGACAGTATGCAGCCTTGTCGTACTCCTTTCCCTATTCCAAACCAGTCAGTTGTTCCATGACCAGTTCTAACTGTTGTTTCATGGCTTACATACAGGTTCCGCCGGAGTAGGATAAGGTGATCTGGTACTTCCATCCCTTTGAGAACTTGCCATAGTTTGTTGCGATCCACATAGTCAAAGGCTTGAGCATAGTCAATGAAACAGAAGTAGACATTTTTCTGGAACTCCCTTGCTTTTTCCATAATCCAGCAAATGCTGGAGATTTAATCTCTAGTTCCTCTGTCTTGTTGAAACACACTCTGTACTTCTGGCAGTTCTTGGTTCACATACTGCTGAAGCCTAGACTGTAGGATTTTGAGCATAACCTTGCTAGCGTGTGAGATAAGCACAGTTTTGCGGTAATTTGAGCACTCTTTGGCGTTGCCCTTCTTTGAGATTGGAATGTAAACTGATCTTTTCTATTCCTGTGGCCATTGTTGGGTTTTCCAGATTTGTTGGCATATAGAATGCAGCACTTTAACAGCATCACCTTTCAAGGTTTTCAATAGCTCTGTTGGAATACCATCACCTCCACTAGCTTTTTTGTTAGTAATGCTTTCTAAGGCCCACTTGACTTCACATTCCAGAATATCTGGCTCAAGGTCAGTGATCATGCCACTGTAGAGATCAGAGACCTTCAGGTCTTTTTTGTATAGTTTTTCTGTGTATTTCTGTCACCTCTTCTTAATCTTCGCTGCTTCTGTTAGTCCCCTGCCATTTTTTTCTTTTACCATGCCCATCTTTGCATGGAATGATCCCTTGATTTCACTGATTTTCCTGAAGAGATCTCAAGTCCTTCCCTTTCTATTATTTCTCTCTATTTCTGTTGTGCCCCAGCCTTCGACCAGGGCTCATTTGCAGAATGCAGACTCTGATGGTGAATTGGTTGGTGAGAGGCCCTCTGCTCTGGCTGTTCCATCTTGACTCATCCACCCTCCCCCATACTTGCCTTGCCAGTTCCCTCCTTGACTTGTTCGCCTTCCCACATAGTTGCCTTGCCAGACTCAATAGGGGAGGAAAGTGAACATGTGGCAGACGCTGAATCAGAGGTTGTCACAGCTGGGGAGGATTTGTTGGATGAGAGAATGCGCAGAAGGATTTGCAAGGAGGCTGCAAGGGAGAATGCTAGCCGATCGATTGGTCATCGCCGGGGGTATGGCAGACGGCCCCCACCATCTGTAGAGACTTGAAATGAACTCGTAATTAGAAGTTGCTAGATTCAGCAACTATGGGGATTGTAGCTTGCGCCTTGGATTCCTGTTTCCTGCATCTTGACTCGGCTTTTTGAACTTTGGCTAACCTTGACTCAGCTTTCGTGAACCTGGAAAAAACCCTGAGCCTTGTCTCCTGCATCTTAACTCGGATTTCATGGAATTTGGACAAAACTCTGTTTGATTTTTCCTTGGCTCCTGACTCTGGATTGACTTGCAACTATTCTTTGCTTGGACTTTGTTTGGACTTCGGTAATTCTCTGGCGATTGACCTTTGGACTGTAATTGACCACTGTTTGGAGGTAGATAAAGGAGACTCTTAACCCTTTCCTAGCTCTTTGTTTCATCTAGCCTCACTGCCCAGGACAATTTCTTTATATTGTTCATTTAGGAAGGTCTCTTTATTTCTCCTTGCTTTTCTTTGGAATTCAGCTTTCAGTTGGTTGTAACTTTTTCTTTCTCTCTTCCCTTTGGCTTCCCTTCTTTTCTTGACTATTTTTAAGGCCTCATCAGACAGCCACTGAGTATTTCTGCTTTTTCTTTTCTTTGGGTTGGTTTTAGCTGCTACCTCCTGTATGATGTTGAGAACCTCTGCCCAGAGCTCTTCAGTCCCTGAAATCTATTTGTTACCTCCACTGTATATTCATAGGGGATGTGACTTAGGTGAGTGGTCTAGTGGCTTTCCCTACTTTCTTCAGTTTGAGCCTGAATTTTGCAAGAAACTCATGATATGAGCCACAGTCAGCTCCAGGTCTTGTTTTTACTGACTGTATAGAGCTTCTCCATCTTTAGCAGGCTTACTGTTCTGTAATTAATCTCTTAATTACTAATAAACATTATGAATAGTGCAGTAGCCTAGAGGTGGAGTTCTCAGGTGAGGTCATAATCAGGAGGCTGTGAGTTCAATCCTAGGTAGCGGCAATTATTTCTCTTTCTTGGTTCAATGAGTAATTGCCTGCTGTGAACTCCATGTTGGTATCAGGAAGAGCATCTGGTCAGTAAACGCTCAGCTCCATTCAGTTACCCTGACTCCACCCCGATGCAAGGAATTACAGGGTCATTAAAAGAAAAAAGAATGTGTTCTTATTTATAACTAATTACTATTATTAATGTATTCAGCTTACTCAGATCTCATCTTTACTCAGATCTCATTCTCAGTTTAAGAATCACAATCTACCAAGCTTTGAGATTCTCACTAATTATTGGGGTGGGGTGGAGGGATTGACAAAGACATCCTAATTTGCTTCTTAGGCAACTATTCTGGAAAACTACATTTGTAATATTAAAATGTAGTTAAAAAGTTAAAATAGCAAATTATGTTTTAATATAGTATGAAATTTGAGATTGGTGAAGTTGCAATCATTTAGTGATTAAAATGTTAATTAAAATTGTTCACTTCATGCTTCTTGTACCTTATTGATCAGTGAAACTATAGTGAGAACTACAGAAATGGAATTCATCATCTGAATTCATTTTTGAAACAGGCATTTTGCATTAAGTGTACTTAAAGGTCAATGAAAATATATGTTACATAAATGCAATATTTATGAAATGATTGAGATGAAGGAAGAGTTCTGCAGAGACCTAAATGATGCTGAATTAAAAATGCAACATCTTAGAAAGAAAAAAACACCCTGTTTATTTGCTTTTCTGTATTCATGTACCTTGCAGTATAAGAACATGTTTTTCATTAGAAGTGTGACAGTTAGATTATCAAATTTTTGCCAAGTTCAGCGCAAATGCTAAGTACATTAATTATGAATTTAGTTGTTCCAGAAATTGTCTCTTTTTATTTAAACTGAGCTTTTTTTCTCGTTCCAGAAAATTTTTCTGAGTGCTGCAAATGAGGAAGAAATATTTTCACATCTTGGCTTGGATTACCTTGAACCCTGGGAAAGAAATGCCTAAAGAAAATTTAATACGATTTTACCATTTCACTGTTTTAAAGCAAAGTTCTACTTACCTTATTATTTAGGAAGAAAGATCTTAAACACACCATGAATATTTGTTGTAGGTGTGGATTTCCTTACAATAATTGGCAACTGATATTTTGAAATGTTTCTTTTGTTCTCATTTATTGCTCCTGTAACAACCATGCAATCAAATGAAAGGGACTGGCAGGAAGTCATAATGAGATTGGTAAATCATGCAGATAAATTTTAAAATGAATGTCTGTGGATTGACTTTCAATGTGGTGCCCTCCAGATGTACTTCTAGATGTAGCTTTAGGAATTCCTGCTCTTTAAGGCATATCTGGAGGGTCCAAACAATAGAATGCTATCCTACTGCATTTTCAGCTTATTAATGTTTAATGCTTTCTTGTGTTTAGTTTTAATAACTACTTTAACAAAAAATCACTATATGCAAAAATAATTAATACCCACAAATACAGAGATTTCAACTGTACCAAATATCTTTATGCTAACGTAAGTAATACAAATGCTAAAGTTAGGTAAAGAAATTGGTTTGGCTAATAGAATTTTTACTAATTTGAAAGATACATGCTAACTTTTCTAATAATGCAGTGGTCCAAATCCTCCCCCCGCCTCATTCTCTCTCTCTCTCTCCTCTTCTGTTAACAATTCTTTTTTTCCTTATTTGAAAAAACTTTATTACTTTTGAATTTAAAAAACAACATTTACATTCACGCATACATATTTACAAACATCCCTTGCATACATACCTATTCCCCCTCCCCTCCCTTCATTTGTTGACTATTAACCTTTAATCTTTCTTTAATTCCTTTGTATACATTTCATAACATTGTGTACATTTTATATGCTTTATAACATTTGTTAACATTTTTTTTAGACATGCTCTTTGCCACTTTGGTTTCAATTCCGTTAATCACTGATTTTTTTATATTGTTGGTCCCAATCAGGACTCTCTGTCTCTTGTGAACACCGTGTGATTTGGATCTCACGAAACCAAAGTTGACGTGTTTTCCATTTACTTTTAACTTTTTTCTTTTCCCCATAATAGTTAAAACATTATTAAGTTTTACCTTCTTTCTTTACTTCTTCCTTCTTCAACCATTCTATTCTTTCATTCCTTTATTCTATCTTTTACTTCCTTCTATTTCGTCCTTCTTTTCCTTTCTCGTTATTGGACTTCTTGCTTTCTGATTTCACTTGTTTTTACTACTCCTATATATTATTTATCTATTTTTCTTATCCTCTCTTCCGTTCTTCCTTTCTTCTTTTCCTCTTCCTAACCTTTCCCATTCTTCTTTCTTAACTTTCCTTAGGAAAAAAAGACCTCTTCCTCTATTCCACTCTTGTTGGTTAGTCTTTTCTTAGTCACTTAGTTTTATCTTTAACCTTCTTTCCATCTGATTTGTGGGTTCTTTTCTGTTTCTCATATTTAACTTTCTTTCCACCTTCGCTTCTTCCTCTACCTACCCTCCTTATTCCTCTCACTCATTGGTGGCCTTGCCCTAATTGTCTTAGTTTTTCCTCCTTATTTTAACAACTTTCATTCTTGTTTTATATTTCCTTCTTTTTCCTTTCTGCTTCCACTCTTCTTCTCTTCTCTACATCCTCTTCACCAACTTCTACATTCTAATCTCTTTCTTTCTCTTACTCTCTCTATCTTATCTTTCATTTCTTCTATTCTTCCCTTTCCTATTACTTTCTTTCATTCTTTCTTTCTAGTTTTCTTCTTTGTCCTTTCTGTCCTCTTCTTCCCCCTAAACCCGTAAATAAATTTTGTATTCTTAGTATTTTTTTTGGGAGGTGTAATCATCAATCCATTACTTGTTACTTTTTCCATTTCTATCTCCTTGTTTGCCTTCGAACCATTTATAAAATCTCGTCCACGTCTGGTACTAGTCTGATTCCCCTTTATTCTTCAGTCTCATTGTGAGTCTGTCTAGTTCTGTACAATCCAGTATTCTTTTTTATAATTTCTTGTTCTTGTAGTAAGTATTCATTTTTGCAATTCTTTGCAAAGATTATTCTAGCTGCCGTCAAAATATGCAAGGTTATATATTTATCCTGTTTATTTCCTTTTTCTCTAAATATGCCCAGTGGTGTGAAATCACATGAATGAACAGGATAAGTATCGATGAAAGAAATTTGAACTGAATGTCCAGTGGGTTGATGTTGATGGAAATATATAAGCAGGTTGGTTTTGTCTATATATGAAAAATAATAAAATCTACATGCAAAAAAAGAGAGAAAGAATTGCACCACAATGTGTCATCCTGCCTTGCTCAAAGGACAAGATGCAGAAGCTCCAGGGCAGTGATGAGGAACCTTTTAGAGACCAAGTGCTCAAACTGCAACCCAAACGTCACTTATTTATCACAAAGTTCCAACACGGCAACACACACCTCCCCTGTGACCATTGGCAACCCTTGCGCCTGTCAACGTACCCCCACACATCCCGTAGCTGTCGGCACCCCCCTCCATGCCTGGCAGCCTCCCCCAGTTTCTATAGCCTAAACATGGCCTGCCACGGGGCTTCCGGTGGCCTCTCCCATCTTCTACGGCCCGCCGTGAGCCAGGCTCCCCTCCAACCTGGCTCCTCTCCTCTCTCACCTTCACTCAGCGCTGCATTTGAGCCACCCGCTTTACCCCAGGCAGGGCAGGGAGGAAGCACTCCCATTGGACTGCTGGGCAGAGGGGCGGGTGGTCTCATGCGCACGTGAAGAAGGGAAGGGGAGCCCGGCATCCCTCTGGCTTCCTAGTAAAGAACTCTGTTCAGGGGCGACGGCGTGCGCGCCCTCAAAGAGGGCTCCGAGTGCCACCTCTGGTACGCGTGCCATCGCTGCTCTAGGACATCCTTCTCTTCCCAAAGCTGGACTTCCACCACCGCTGGCTGCTGGCTATGCAGCCTAAAGGATGCTGGGAACTGAAGTCTAGAGCCCACGTGGTTGATGACAGATGCTCAGGGGTGGCATCTTGGTCCAAGTTACCTGAGGGATCATCTTTTCCCAAGAGTTTCTACCTGTCCAATCTGATTCAACAGATTGGGCAGGTTGCAGATCCCATCAGACAAAGAATGTCAGCTGGCGGGAAATAGAAGCAGCATTTCCCCCCCCTTCTGCTGTAGTTTCTGCCTCGTGGACCATCCTCCCCTTGGAGATTAGAAGGACCTCAGCCCTGTTGGCTTTTCGCAAAGCTTTAAAAACCTGGCTATGTGCCTGGGCCTGGGGCTAGGAATGTGTGCAGAGTCCCATTACTTGGCTTTACTATTAAGCTGATGAATTATCATGGCTGCCCTTTGTACTTATTTCATTTTGTGGATGTTTCTTTAATAGTTTTAATGTCTTTTAAATTGTTTGAATTGTTTAAGAACTTTAGAATTGTAAACTGCCCAGAGTCACTTGGTTGAGTTGGGCTATAGAAAATGAATGAATGAATGAATGAATGAATGAATGACTCTTCTAGGTGTCTTGGGCTACAATCTCCTGAATTACCAAGAGTGTGAGGAATTACAGCTTAACAGACCTGGAGGATGGCAAGATAGAGGGCCAGCTACAAATTTGTAATAACTTGTAGATTTCAAGTAGACCCCCATTCACGGATTTGTAAGTACTTGGAATTTGTGCGATTCCTGGCTGTCTGAACTCCTGGATGGCCAGTCCAAGTCAAAATCTCAGGAGCCCCACTGTCTAGCCAACTTAACAAAACTTGTAATTGCTATCCAACTTCTTCAGCCAGACTCTGGTTTGAGAGTCCAATCTTTGGGGTTTAAATTCAGATGTTGTCAGTCTTGGCATTAGCCTGAGAAACTGAAATCCAATTTTCTGCATGCTGAGCAAAGATTTCCTCTTGCATTTTCACCTTCACATTTCACATTCAGTTGGCTGAAAAGAGAACTCAATTTCAACATTTATTTCAAGGGAGGGAGAACATTCAAGAGATCTTCCCATGAATGAAGTTAGGCATTCTCATACTTATTTAATGAAGATGTAGCCAAGGAGGTGT